>PVHX01015422.1:0-46792 GCA_004024805.1 Geosciurus inauris
TGGGCTAGTCATAGCTCACGAATGGAGGATGTCAGCTTGCCAGAGAGAATATGACATGCCAAGCAATGCTACAACAAATACTGAACCCTACCATTCACAATATGGAACAAGACTCAGTCACATATCCCAATTAGAGGAGTCACCCACCTCAATTATAGGAGCTGGTTTATGAATGATAAGCTTTCTGTGAAAATGACTTAGCAAATAATTTTTGACCACAGACCTCCAACCTTTAAGTATTGAGATATTGGGAAAAGGGCATAAACCCATGGGGGCTTCATTGGATTTCATTTAAAAACAAGACTTTTTCCCAATTAAAATTAGATTTATGTAGCAGATGCCTTTAAACTGAGAAATTTTGGAAAGCCCAAGTTTACAGCAACAGCTTTGAGTTGACTACTTAGCTCAGAAAGGATTATACTTCTTGTTTTATATAAATAAAGGATCAAATTTCTTTGGTAAATACAGCCATGCAAATTTGTTTATGTGGGGAAAGGATTTTTATATAAAATACCAAAGGACTAAAGAGAATTTCCACAATTCTCTCAAGAAAAACTTTGTTATCCTTGGTTTCTTTTCCGTATATATTACTTTGTTCTGCAGCAGTTGACAGGAAGAAATCTGCCCTTCAGAACAGCAAGAATCGCTGACTTCAGAATATTTCATTTTATCCTGGGATTGTTAGAACAAAACATTGTAACAAGTAGTAAATTTATTCTGTAGAATTCTCTGAACTTTGGCTGTTTCTGTTTGGCATATTTATCTACAGTTTAGCTAGAATTGTTTTGACTATTTAGGGTAAAATTGCTCTCAAAACAAGCATGGTGTTGAAGAAACTTATATATTTATTGCATTCCATTCATTATTTTTTCTTGAATCTTAATTTTACTTTGTATTTTATGGATCATATGTAAAGCACAATATTGGACACATTCAGTCTCTTCTATCAGGGAGAGAAAACTGTCTTGTATTTTTAGAGGGAACTTCATTCCTTCATTTCAAGGTAACATGTTTTTAAATTTTTATTAGAGTTGATTAGTTATCCCTCTGTTTTCAAAGAGGGAATTCATTTTCATTAAGCCTGTTCTTCAGCTTGCCCTCTTAAATTTCACAGTTGCTCTTATTTCTTTTCCCAGTCTCCCATTATTACTTTAGTTTTCTAAGCAAGGTGACCTATTTTTAATAATGTCTTATAGATAGATTGTTTTCTTGTCTGCCCCCCCAGCCCCATCTCTCCTGAATTCTAGTACTATAAAACTGCCTACTGGTATGCCTCCCCTTGTTGTTCCCCCAAATCATAATCAAACATGTCATCTTGCCTTTATGTTTTAAACTCTGCCTGTGAGTATCATTTCAATAAATGACATGCTTATCACCTGAGCCAGAAACTAGGATTATCCTGAACCTTTCCCCCTTTTCCATTTCTCAAACATCCAACAATGAGAATTTGTTATATAAGAATGGTCTCCACAGAGACAAGCAGAAACATGGTATGAAGAGATGAAGGTCTCTTCAATTCCATCCCACATTCTCTTCCCCTATACAAATGGGGAAGATTTTGGGGGTTGAAGAAAATAGGACATGGGCCCTAGGACTCCGGAAACCTGGTGAAGTAGTATAAAAATGGAGAGCAGTATGGTATCTATTTTCCAGCCAATTCAAAGAGCTAGGTCTGCCCCTCTGTAGAGAATGAGATCCAAACAAACAAAAAGGCCAGTGCTCTCTTGATGAGCATGATTGTTCTGATCTCAACACTTCATCCCTGGATCTGTGCATTTGTCTATTATCTGGCTTTCCTGTATCTGGTGACACCACTTTATTTGACCCTCCAAAGAACTACTGGAAATGGTCTTTCCAAAGCATTAACATAATGATTTCATTCCCCTGTAAATGAAATGTCAAAAACTATCTATAGCTTTCAAGTTACACACCAATTTACTCTTCTACTCTTCCTATGAGTCCAAATGTGTTGGCTACATCAAACAACTGGCATTTACCTGAATATACCCTACTGTTTTAGGCCACCATAAATCCTCATAGCTGTCCCTGTTCATAGAGATGCCCTTTGTCTTCCCCATATAACCAGTGTGCTACATTTATTTATTCTTAAAATAACTTAGGCATTGCCCTCTGAGGAAAGCCTCTTCTGTACCTAGAAGGATTTATATGCACTTAGCCTGTGTCCCAAAGCACCCCGCGTTTATCTCTAATGCACTTATCCTGTTACTTATCTCTTCACTCCCGAGAGATTATAACGTCTTAGAGTATTAGTCATCTTTCTTTATTCCTATACTGCTTGACAAATAATAGATACAAAATAAACTTTTCTGTATAAACAATATAACATTATTTTCATGGAAACATATTTTTCTAGTTCCAAACAAATTGATAAACAAATATATTTTGTGAACTCAATCTGTTCATAAGTTTTATAGGCTCTATTCTGGGAAACTGAATGTCACTTCACTCACCACACATGAATAATCAGTTATCAAAAATTATAATCAAATATACCAACTTTGAAACTTCCCCAAATATAATTTAACTTTTATTAATTTGGCACCTTCTTCATATTCTGAATGCCTCATAGGCATAATCATAAATATCAACTCCCATTGTAGTATAGATAAAAGAATTCTTACATAATGATAATGATTTTTAGCCTTAATACCAGAACATTTGGTATATCAACATTTATTACTTTGCCAGAATTCATTCTAAGTTGTATGTCATGCATTTCACAAGGAGTGGTCTGAGCTATAGCTGCCACCAAAGCAAACATTCCAAACATTTTAAAACAAAAGGTATGATGGGATCCTGGACTCCAACCCCAAATTCATTTGGAACTACAGTGAAATTTGCCTTCTTTTTCTCAAATTGTAATGTAGTTACAAACACATTTATCATGTCAGCAATCTCTGTGCTGTAAAAATACATAGAAATTTCATTATGTGTCTTCCCTAGCTAAACGTCTCTAGTTTTAGGTATGTACAACATATCTATTTGTTGAAAAATCACTTGATCAACTTGCTAGTGATCAATTGTTTAAATAATGTTAACATGTTATTTATTCTAGAAAAGATAAAACATGTCCTTTTTCTATCTTGCTAAGTATTTCCTATTTTCAGAAATACTGGATACATATTTTTCCAAATAATCATAAAAGATTGTTCCTAGACATTGTGCTAGAAACACATCTAGTAATAAATATTATAATTATATAAAAATTCTTTATTTGAATGAATTGTGTATGCCCTGTGCACAATTAGCTGGCTATATTATGATTTAAAATGCCTTCCATATTAAAGCACACATTATTATTTTATGTATGAAAATTAAGCTATTGAGCTGCCAAAAGTGTGACTCACATTTTGAGCTGCTTTTCCAAGCAAGAAAATAGGTTTTCTCTTAGCCACCCACATTTTGGTTAGTGACAAGTTACCTATGTGAAATTCCAGCATTTTCTATAGCCACATAATAGAGATTTATTCTGCCTAATAAAATAGGAATTTGAGAGGATTGAACTGATGAGATGAGTAGTAGGCTATAAACAAGGTGGCTAGCCTTAAAGACACACTTAGTTCATTGTGGCTACTATAACCAAAATTCTACATCCTGCATGGCTCAAACAATAAGCATTTATTTTTCACAGTTCTGGAGGCTAGAAACCCAAAGTACTGGCTGATTGGGTGTTGAGGGTTCAATTCCTGGTTCACAGACAGCAGTCTTCTTACTGTGTCCTCCTATGGGGGAAGGAATGAGGTAGCTCTCTGGAGTCTCTTCTATAAGAACACTTATACAATTCATAAGAGCCCTACCCTCATGACTTACAATCTCCCAAAAGTCCTATTTCCAACTAATGTAACACTGAAGATTAGGTTTTAATACATGAATTGGAGGCAGGAGCACGCATTTAATATACAGTGCTAATCAAAACTCAACAAAGCAAATTGTGCATTCTGAATGTGATATGGATGCTCTTCTATCACAGTGATACCAATATCATAATCACAGATGCTCCAATGGTACTAGTGGGTATCTCAATGATGTATGTATCATGATCATGGCTGTTCTCACTTAAAAATTAAACTCCAAAGCTCTAGTCGTCATTAAATACCAATAGTTTCTAAAAGAGCTAAAATAACAAAACATTAAATTAGCACATACTTCTTCAATGTGAATTCAGTATGAACACTAATCCTTTGAGGCACGCAAAATCTTGTATTTGTCACCAGCTAACATTATGTCCCCCCTTTTGAGATAATTTTTTCCAGATGATAAGACTCTTTTTCACACTTCGCAATTTTTTTACTAGCAAGTCTCCACAAAATGGGCCTTTTTATTTTTAGCTTTGCCTAGATTAAATTCCCTTTGATGTATATTTCAAGCCTCTCCTCTGACTAACTCAGCATTAGAGACCTCACTAAATCCTTATTCAAATGGCAGGCACGGCACTGTTCCCTTCTCTAATCACAGCAGCCATCCTCTAACAGAAGCTATTCCAAGGCTCCTAGAAAAAAAAGAAAATCATGTTTAATCTATGAGGAGAAATTTAAGGTAGCAGGATTTTTATTTCTCTAATGTATATACATGTGTATAAGATACAAGATACATGAGAAAGTACCGCTTGCAGCTTTTTTGTTTTATTTTATCACAAAAGCAATGTGTAGAACCTACACCCTGAATGAAAATAATTCTAGCTTAATTTGAGTACTGTGGGATTTGGAATGCAATGTCTAGGAACACCTACAAATGAAGTTCAAATGAAGGACTGAGATCTTGGACAAAGACAAATTAGGAGATAATGAAACAGCCAAATTTACAAGATTACCCAGCCCTCATTCTTTCTATCAATAGAGGGAACGTTATTTACTTAACTTGCCATTTTCAAGGAAGCATTATGGGAGAAAATTAAAGAACTATAAAATTCTACAAAAGGGACTGTCACAGACAAGAGGTAACAGAAGCATCTAAATCCTAATAGTTTGAACAAGTATTTTTTTCAAACTTGTTTTTATACATAGTTGACAATAAAAGCCCACTTTTTAATTAATATATACCCTAAATTTTTTAATGCCTTCTTCATATTTTATCTTTCTTTCAAATTAAAAACCAATATTTTCACTAGGGGTTCAAATTTTCCTCCAGCACATCTCTAATGAATCAAAATTTACTCTTTGATTAAACTTTATAAACTTTAGAACTTTAGATTAAACATTATAAACTTTAGAGCATCACCACCAGTAGATGCTCTAGGGAGAATAAATATAAAATAGCAATCTCTGACTTCTGTTCAAAGCCTATGAATAAGAGAATACACACTAACTTCATTTGTAATTTACTGGGTGAATGACACATGTGTATCAATATACATCAAGGCAGAATGATACTAGAGTGGAAGTATAATGAGCTTTAAGAGTCAAATTTGGGGGCTGGAGTTGTGGCTCAGTGGTAGAGTGTTTGCCTGGCATGTGTGAGGCCCTGACTTCAATTCTGAGCACCACATACAAATAAATAAATAAAATAAAAAGATCCAATGACAATGTAAAAAAAATTTTTTTAAAGAGTCAAAATTTGAAAAAAACCTCAACTGATTTGGGAAAGTTACAACTTTCTTTAAGGAAAGAATAATTGAGAGGTATTGAGAAGTATTGTACAACTGACAATGAATTATAGAGACAGACAAAAAAAATCTAAGATGTGAAAGATGAAGTAAAACTATAAGCCCTGTTATAGCATGAGGTGTAGAAGGAACAATACGTTAACAGTCCAATTTGGTTAAACCACAGAGTTCAGGAGAAAAGAAGAGAAAATTAAGTCAGAAAGAGATAAGCCAGGGTAATTTCATGGAAGACAAAAGGAAGAAATTATATTTTCACAGAAATATAGAATTTTATAGTTGAAAGGAACTATGGAGCCTCTAGAACAACCTGCTGATTTTTCAGTTGAAAACACAGACGCCCAGATAACATAAATTTTCTAAGATTACGCTTCTAGTTAATGGCAAAGCCAAGAAATGAATAAAAGTCTCCAGACTCCCAATCCAAACCTCCTTCCTCTCCAAAGCACATTCAGAGAAGTGTGTTATGCAAAGATCACCCTAGCAGCATCTAAAGAACAGATTGAAAATGAGAAAGAAAAGAAGCAGAGATTCTATTTGGGAGAGCTAATAGACTAATCTAGGTGGGCTATAATGAAGGCCTGAGCTAAAATGAGAGTAATGAGAATGGAAAGCAGCAGACAAATTTGAGCAGCATTTCTCAAGCCAATGGTTCTGTGGGGTGTTAATAAGTAATGTAAGGGGGAAAACAGTTCTTGTTTATTTAATTTTGGAAATGCTTGGTTAAACCAAGATACACAAATGTCTTCACTACAGGATTTCTAAGAGCCTTACTAATGGGCTAAGAATTTCCCAGAAGGAGAGAGAAGAAACGGCATTACCCAAAAATTGTTAAGCAGAGAATAAAATTTCAATGAAATAATTATTAACATGAGTTTTCGTAGAAAAATCAGTTTGTAAAATACCATGTTAAAAACATGATGAATGTGCAGGATTTTGCAAAAGACTGTACCAGTATGGAAAAAAAGACCTGAAAATTGATTCTTCAGATTCACAAGTCTTAGTGCAGGAAAGAGCTGGCTTCTTTTAACATCTCTATGTCATCAGTATCAATAACAAAATCCCGTCTGCATTTTAGCCAGAAGCCTGTGTTGTTTTGCAATTTCAACCAGTTGGGAGATCATCTCTCAAAATTATTTGGAAAAAGATAGCTGTTTCCTAAATGAGTAAACATTTTTCAGCCCCAGAAACATTTAAAATAAAGTATGGGGGCTGGGGCTATGGCTCAGCGGTTGAGCGCTTGCCTCGCATACGTGAGGCACTGGGTTCGATCCTCAGCACCACATAAAATAAATAAAGATAAAAAAATAAAATAAAGTATGGAAAGTTTTAAAGAATCAAAACTATCATATTAATGTTTGCATGTTGGTTTCATACACATGTATCTTTAAGAACATTGGACCTATTCAAATAACAATTCAGACTTATAATTTGCATTTAAAATGTATAATTGAATGTAGACTAGCAATTTTAGCGTCTGAATAAAAGTATTAGTTTTTTTAGATTTATAAGAACAAATTAAGAGCCTGAGGAGATTTTGTTTATAAAAACAATTATTATAGTACTTATGAGACAAATCAAATATATCAAATTTATAAAGGTAGATTGAAATATTTAAATGAATTTAATTAACTACATTTGTAAATGTTCCCAATACCAAAGTCTCCTTGAAATGTGATAGTAAAAGTTGCTAATCTTATTAATATAAGATGTGTGAGGTAAATCTCACAGCTAAAGGAAGAACTTTGTCTTATTTGCTATTATTTGTGTTTTTCATTGAAATCTTCAATAAACTGAATAACTTTAAGTATCAAGGTTTATAGTTACTTTGAATAGTTTTCAGTGTTTTTTTCCTACACTTGTTTATTTGCAAAGAAACTCCTCCTCTTGATATAGTAAATTTCAGATTTGACATCATTATAAAGAAGTCACTGGATCTAATGACTAATAGGTTGCAGAGATCTTTGAGAAAGCAATTTGGGCAGAATGGCCTGAACAGAGGGAAGATTTCAAGTTGTGAATATTTATGCAGGCAGTGTCACAGGCATTGTATTAGTTTCCTATTGTTTGCTATCACAAACTACCACAAACTTAGAGGTTTAATAAAACTACTGCCCTCTCAAATCTATTTGCAACCATAAGCCAGCTTTCCTGCAGGTTTGCAGGCTAAATTCATACCACCTGGATAGAGCAAAAAACCTCATGCCTGTATCCTCAAATTTATCATATAAGCCCACTAAATTCAGCAGATGTAGATTAGGAATGATGAGATATTTCAAGGACTTAGTTATATGAAAGTTTTGCAACTAATGTTGCCTACAATTTTTATATAGCTTTAAATATACAATTTTTATGCACTCTCTTGTTAGTTGAAATCAGTTTCCCAAACATGAACCCAGGTGGCTTATTACTTATGGCCTTATTATGTCAAGTTTCCACTTGCCAGGTAAATAGCCAAGTACTATCTAATTAAGCAACAGCATAGAATCACCCAATGAGGAAATTGAATGGGATACACGTAGTTACAGTTCCTCTTCTTTTTAAAATGTAAACAGAGGGGCTGGGGTTGTGGCTCAGCGGTTGAGCGCTTGCCTCGCTTGTGTGGGGCACTGGGTTAGATCCTCAGCACCACATAAAATAAATAAAGGTATTATGTTCATCTACAACTAAAAATATATATTAAAAAATGTAAACAGAAATACCATTTCTGTTTTCTTTCCCCTACTTAGGAAAGTGTCAGAAATAATAAAGTAAATAACTGAAGGAACGGACAGAGTAGTCTCAAGGAAACTGACTTCCTAGGCTTTGCCACATCAAAAACCCGGCCAGAAAAATTCATCATGACATATTCACCTGGATAACTCAAGGATCTAAAGAGTCAGGACCACAGAGGTTGCATTCTGGGCTCAGAAGCATGAGGTTGGATAGTTCATCTTGCTGAAAAAGAAGCCTAAATAGTTCAACATGATTTTGTTCCTACTAAAGTTATTTCTCCAGATCAAAGTAAACATTGTCATCTGCAGCTTCCCTAGAAAAATACAGACAGTTTATCCTAAGGACAGAGTTGATTCAGAGTGATAGGATAAGAGCACTACATTACTGGCCAACGCTACCTGCTCTGCCATGATTCTGTGGACTCCAGTGTCTCTGAGGGATCAACTCTAGACTAAAAGAGACTCAATATGGTTATAATGACCCTTTACAGACTCATGGTTTCCTAAGCCAGCATGGTAGAGGTTACATAGGAACCATCCATTGGTATTGAATCCACCCCTTCCAAAAGATTCTGCCTTTTAGGGAAAAAAATGTATGCAGAAAGCAGAAGAATAAAAGAAGTAAAGATGGGAATGTTACAGTTTGAGAAAACCAGTAAACAGACTCAGTTAAGCAGAGTCTGTTGGTATTCTTTTTAGAGTGTGAAAAATCTACCTAGTGCCAACACCCTTCTAAGACATTAATGGATAACTTACATGTGAACTTGGCCAGGCTATGGTGCCCAGGTTTTGGGTCAAATGTCAGTTATATGTTACTGTGAAGGTACTTTTTAGATGTGATTAATATTTAAATCAATAGGGGCTGGGATTGTAGCTCAGCGGTAGAGCGCTTGCCTCGCATGCGTGAAGCCCTGGGTTCGATCCTCGGCACCACATACAAAGCAATAAAATAAAGACATTGTGTCCATCTATAACTAAAAAAATATTTTAAAAAAATATTTGAATCAATAGACTTTGAGTAAAGCAGATGGCCCTCCATAATGTGGATGGGACTTATCTAACCAATTGAAAGCCTTAACAGCAAAGACTTAAATTTTTTAGAAAGGAAGTAATTCTCAAGATTGCAACATAGAAACCCTGTCTAAGTTACTAGACTACTGCCCCAACTCAACTGTGACTCCAGTCTGCTGATCTTGATCTACTATAGAGATTTCAAATTTGCCAGCCCCTATAATCATACAAGCCAATTCCTTAAAGTATTGATATGTAGGTAGGTAAGTAGATAAGTTGGTATGTAGGTAAACAGACAGACAATTCATTGTTTTTTTTCCTCTGAAAAGCCCTGACTTAATACACCATCCAAAAAGTCTCCCAAAATTCTGCTCCCTCCTGCTCTGCCACATTTACCTGACCAACGTCTCACCATGCAAATAGAAAAATGAGAGAAAATCAACAACATGACCTTAATGTTCTGCAAGAACCTATTTCCTAAGCCTTTACCATTTCCTTCCCAATCTAGGAGATGAAAAATTAAAATCTTGGAAGTCAAACCAGGATACCTCCTACCTGTCTGATCTCTGTGACTAAGTAGGTGGAACTGGCTAATGGCCTGTTATAACTTCTCTCCAAAGAGAGGTCCTGCAGCCATTCTTCCAGTTGAAATCAGGTCCTCTTCTCTAACAAATCAACAGGAAGAGAAAGTGAGTTCCTGAAAACTAAAAAATGGCCATGTTGGAGACTTTTTGGAGAGCAGACTGTGACAAGCTAGCATATTTAGAGGATGTTACCAAGGAAGATGCAGGGTATTGGGACTGCTGCCATATTGGCCTTGATTCCTCATGGCGGAGGAAGCAGGAGAGGATTCTCTATCTATCTCTGGAAAAAGCACAGGTTTTTAAAAAGCAATGGGTGGCAGAAATAGCCAGAAATTATAAGAATTGCCTTCTTCACACAGAGGATGTCTCCACATGGAGAAAGCTTAAGAAAAAATAGCTTTGGAAATGATGCCTTTATCAAAGGTGAGAGTCTATCTTGTTCTCCCCTGGGAAAAACACTTGTAAAGAATATGAAAACTCAGACACAGAAATCTAACCCTGAAAACTCAAGTCATGCTTTCTATTTCAGTGTATATACAGGTAATACACAAAAGAAATTATTATTTTTCTTCCCTTTCCCCTTTTCCTTTTTCTATATTGTTATTGAATATTTCATGAACTGGGGAACTATAATATAACTCAAAGAGAATTAGCTTTTTTAGCTTTATTATTATTCTTCCCTATTACTGCTTAATAGAAAGAATGTATTGCAGATACACACACAACACACACACACACACACACAAAATTGGCAATATAGAAAGAAAGGAAACACTGGTCTATAGTAACTGTTTTAACTCCTAGCCCCTGGGGTACTGATCTCTGTACTCAAACAACCATTGTCAATGAAAAAGTGATTTTTGAAGTTAAAATTGTATTAAAGTAATGTTAATGATTTGAATATTATGTCATTTTTATATACCTGGGTAACTATCTATTAAACAAATATTTATGATTTTATTATTCTTCTTTGGATAAATTTCTAAAAATTTCATTTATAGAAAACACTTATTCTTGCAATTTTGATAGAGTGTATTTTATTTTGTTTGTATACTTAAAAACATGTTGACCACTCTTCTATATGAAGGAGGAAACTACTACTAAAAATTAGAAATAACTTATTTTCATTATTTTGCCAAATTGAAGGGTAGGAAAGAAATGAGACAAAAGTTTAGAGTCGTTCTAGACCGGTAGTATAAGCAGATTTACAAGTCAAAGAAGTACCAGCATTTTAACACAAATGAGAGACTCACATTCAAGAATCATTGAACATTAAATAAAACAAGGAACCACAATGGTGTTAGTCAGCTTTGCATTGCTGTGACCAATGTACCTGACAAGAACAATTTGGAGGAAGAAAAGTTTATTTTGGCTCGTGGTTTTGAGGGCTCAGTCCCTGGTTGATCATCTCTATTGCTAGTAGAAGGGCATGATGGAGGAAAGCTGCTCAGGTCATGGACCTGCTCTCTCTCAGAGAGAGAAAGGAAGGGAAGTTGGTTCCAGGGAAAAAGTATAAACCCCAAAATCACACTTTTTGTGACCTACTTCCTCCATTCACACCCTACCCACCTATAGTAACCACCCCATTAATCCATTCAAGTGGGTAATCCACTGATTTTATTTCACAAGTGTCATAATCTAATCATTTCACATTTAACATTCTAACATTGTCTTACATATGAGTTTTGGGGGGATATCTGATATCCAAACTATAACAGAGACAGAATCAGCAGACTTTCAAATATTAGAATTAACAAACACAGAATATAAAATTATAATTATTAATATATAATATTTAAAGAGCTAAAATCCAAACTTTGAAAAATGAGCATGGGCTAGAACACTATAAAGAATAATGAAGACAATATTGCAGAACCACATAAAATATCTATCAGTGAAAATAATACTAATTGAAATTTAAAACTCAATCTAATCAATGAGTTAGACAAAAGCAAAAGAGGTAACTAGGAAATGTAAAATAGATCTTTTTTAAAAAATCAGAATCAAGCCAAGAGACATGATATACAATAAATAAAAGCGATTTGGAGACCTAGAAGATAAAGTTTGACAAAAGTCTAATAAGTTCTAGAAAGAGAAGAAAGAGAGAATAGGACAGAGTCCAATTTTTAGAGATAATGGTTGGGGAATGATAAAAAGACATGAGTCCACAAAATCATGAAGTCAAGTTACTCCCAACAGAACCAATAAGTGGAGATCTACACTTAAATGCATTATGGTAAAATTCTAAAACACCAAAAACAGCATTTCCACCAAGGCAGTCTACTTGGTTCATGCCATCCCCAAGAATTAGATACTCAATATATACTTGTTGAATGAATAGCAGAAGATCATAACCAATGGGAAGCTCCTGCATTTGAAATCATGGTGTTGGCAAAGTTCTGAAAAATTATGAATCTATTTGTGGGTTACACTCTGTCTGCTGTGGAGTAGAATTTGACTGAATCACTGAAGTTGAAAAGGTGTAAAAACTGTGATTTTATATTACTCTCTATTTTTTAATGCCTTAAAATACTGAAATGTACCCCCCCAATCAAATATGCTGTAAAAATCTTTGTTCTTAAAGTCAGTCTTTGTATCCATGCAACCAAAAATATTTCAATCTAAATTAATTTCATGCTAGCTTAGAGAAAATATTTAAGGATCTGTGATAACCATAAGAACTGTCACAAATATTCTGGCTCTTTGTTGTCCCAGGCAGGTAGTAAGACTATACTTTCCTGTCCACTTGAAAGTTAGACATGACCACATGAATGTAAGAAGTAACCAATGGTTTGTTCAGTAAAATGTGAGAAATGAGAGGTGACATGTGCCATTTCTATGTGGAAGTTTAAGGGCCATGCGTTACCACTCTCCCTCTTTACTCTCTGCCATTGCAATAGTGCAGACAGTTACTGCCCCTTAGCCCAATCTCAAAT
This sequence comes from Geosciurus inauris, assembly GCA_004024805.1. Lineage (NCBI taxonomy): Eukaryota > Metazoa > Chordata > Mammalia > Rodentia > Sciuridae > Geosciurus > Geosciurus inauris. Next base: position 12,866 of record PVHX01015422.1, read on the forward strand.
ACAACAATGTGAAACCCCAAAGCTTCCCCTGATAGGCATATACTGTGAGTGAAAAATACACATTTTTTACTTTAAGCCACAGAGACTCATTTGTTGAGGGAGTATGTGCTAGCCTATGTGGATTAATCCTAAGGCATTAAGGATGTCCTCCACTTCCGTAGCACACCAGGTCTAAACCATGGTGCATGAACTCCAAATCAGAAGATACCAATTACATATTTAGAAACATTTTTCTCAGTGACACAAAAACACACAATGTGGTGCCAAGTAAAGCCATAGAATTATCTTTTCATGCAGCGTTTGAGAAGAAAAGAGTATCTAATCTGGTTTAGGTTTCAAACTGCCTAATGACAAGGCAGTAGATTAATTTCCTCCCAGCCTATGGTTTACATTCTTTAGTATAAGGCCGTGACCACAGAGAAATGAGCTACAGAAAAGCAACAATATAGTTCATATTCTAGGTTAGTCAGCACTTTCTATAGAATAAGTTATTTTAAGATTCGCAGTGACTTTTCAATGCTATTAAAGTAACACTGGTGAATTACAACCATCTGTTATAAAAAATAATGAAAAAATGAAAGACTATGGCAGTACCTACAATGTATACAGAGTAAACTAATCATTTTTATTTTATTCAAGAACATATATTACTCACTTTTAAAAATTCCAGACATTAGGCTAGACCCCACAGATACAAAGACAAATAAAAAATAGTCCCTATCCCTGAGGGGCTTATAGAAACAGAGTAGTCACCTGAAAGTTAATTAGGGGACAATGTGCTATAGTAGAGTATAAACTCTATCACAGAGGGATAAGCAATAATGAACAAAATATATCAGAGAAAGTTTCGATGAAGAAAAAATCCATGCCATTTATTGTTGCTGAAATGATATACATACATAAAATATATACAGTGAGAGAGACACATACATGCATATTCAGATTTTGCTACTTCAAATGCATAATTTTGCCTTCTTTTACCTAAAATGTGAAAGTGAGCTAAATATTTTAGAACAGAAGTAGGATGTCATGGCATAATTCAGCTTATTAATTTTCAAAAGCCACTCTAAACATGATGACCTCTGTCTTTGATAATTCAAAAAAAATTGCAGGTTCATAAATGGTCTTGAGTTGTTACCTGTGGCAAATGACCTTAACTTCTGAGCCTCACTTCTTGATCTGGAAAGGAGGTAAGTCTCCCTTGCAGGCTTGTTCTGAGAATTAGAAATATCATGTAAATTACCTGAGATGAAACTTGTAAATAATTTGTCTTCAATAAACTATAGTTGCTATGGTTATAACTGTTGTATTTGTTTTATTATACTAACTGAACTACACTGAACTAACTCTAAAACAACTTATAGTAGATGTTTTTGAGACCCTGTTAGGACTTTGTTGCATACTATTTTTCTTTTGTTTCATTTGTAAAAATGTAGTATAAATTTTACATATCCTTTCCCCAAAAAATTTGAGCATCTGGATTTTTTGATGATTTGTATTCAAAATCAATAGGAGTTTATAGGTTTTGAGGAAATGAAAAGAAGAGAAGCAGAAACATGATAAAGCAGAAAATGTATAAGGAAATGAAAGATTCAAAGACATCTGGCAACCTCAGTCATCGAATCAAAATATTCATTGAGCTCTGGTAACTGCTGGAGGCTTCTTCCAGGCATAAAATATCAACATCATCTTTCACATTCCTTCCACTATACAAGCAAAGGAAATTACTCCATAGCTAAATGCATGCTTCTGGTGGTTATTATTTTACCTCATGGTACATAAATTACTCAGAAATAGTGCCCATGTTTCCTACAAGTCTATGCAATAAACAGTAGGTACATAATGTAGTACAAAAAAATGAGAGTAGATATAATCCCCTCTTACAAGCTCTTACGTGCATTCTTTTTACTTTTTTCTTTTCCTTTTTTTTGTAAAATAATATGAAACTACAGTCAAGAGAAAAGGATAATTTCTCCTTAGTCCATGACTGCAGCTGACTAGGAAGGGAATTTTTAGCAATTAGACAGCTAATGATGTATATAAAATTACATATGTACTTAGAAATTCAAACGCGTATCACATAGGCACATTGGCAGAAATTTCTCCACAAGTCTTAAGTTTCTGTATGTCTTGCAAGAAGCAGCATTAACAGCTTTTGTTTCAGACTACCATTTTTTCAATTTTTCCTTTTTTTTTTGGTACTGGAGATTAAACTCAGAGGCACTCGACCGCTGAGCCACATCCTCAGCCCTATTTTGTGTTTTATGTAGAGACAAGGTCTCACTGAGTTGCTTAGTCAATGTTTCTTTAAAATAGGACAGTAATTTCTATTTTTTCCATCCTTATTTAGGTGTAATTGACAAATAAAAATTATTTATATGTAAGACATACAACTTAATTTTGTGACATATGTATACATTGTGAAATTATCACAATCAAGCTAATTAATATATCCACTGCCATATATAGTTACCATTTATTTTCTGTGTGTATGTATTGAAAAACTTAATCTCTTAGTAGATTTCAAGAATACAATACATTATTAACTATACTCACATTGTTCTATATTAGGTCACCAGAACTTATTCATCTTTCATAATAATTCCACATCTGGGTTTATATCTAAGGGAAATGAAATCAAGATCTCAAAGAGATATCTCCATGCCCACACTCATTGCAGTATTATTCACAATAGCCAATACATACAAACAACCTAAATGTTCCTTGATGGCTCAATGGATAAAGAAAATGTGGCATCTATACATAATGGAATATCATTCAGCCTTAAAAAAAAAAAAAGAAAATCTTGACATTTGTGATAAAGTGGATAAAACTTGAAGACCTTACATTAACTACCACAAGCCAGACACAGAATGACAAATACCATTTGATCTCACTTATATGTGAAATATAAAATAATCAAATGCACAAAAGTAAAATATAGAAAGGGAAGGGTTTCAATATGGTGGAATAGGGGTCACTTTATTGGCTACTTCATGGTATGAAATAAAAAAAGCAGATAGGTACGGGGGTCCAGCCTCCGCAGGGTGTCAGGTCCTGAGGTAGGATAAGTGGTGTCGGCAAAAGTAGCACCAATGAGTCACAGAGACCAGGTTTGGTGCAGCTGTGTCTGTCTAAGTTCAGACCACCACTTTATTTATAGTGATTTACAGCCATTGATTAAAAGAAAAGAAAAGGGGGTTATAATTCATCATGAGTTATTCATAAACACAGAGTGGTCATCTATAATTGTCCCGGATAACTACATCAGCATCAAAGGATTTTTAAATCTTAACTAGAAATTGTAACTATAAGGGTCCTCATGTCCTCTTCTTAAGATTAAAATCAAACTAGAGATCACTAAGCTTCCTATTGTATTCCCAAAAACCAAGATGAAGCTAACAAAGGTATTTTTAACTATAAGAGTAGCATAAGACTAATAGACTATTGTGGTAACTATACTTAAAATATCATTCTCTGAACTTTCCCCAAGCCCTATCTTGTAGCAACCATTGTTTACATAATTTGAGTTCAGTTTCTCTGGGCAGGCATTGAGGCCTTTGTTTCTTAAGACTCTCCCATGTAAACAAGGAACTACAATTAACATGTTTTCTATTAACCCAAATCATTCTTTTTCCATTAATGTAGGCTCCTGAGTATGGTGGGGGAGGGTCCAGCCCTAAGTTACCTGGACACCTGCCGTCTTTTGCCTTTACCCATGTCAAATATCACTGGATTTTACTATAGGGGGAATCCATTTTTGTCAGGGCCTGTGAGAAGGTTTGACCAGCATTTGAGCTTTAGGCATGGGACTAGTTAGAGCCACAATTTCTTATAGCTTATTTTATTGAAATTGCCAAAGCAGCCTTCTACAGCCAGGCCTGAGAGTACTTCCAAATGTAATTGGGGAAACTGTGGGCCTAAATGTTCTGGATAACATATCTAAAGTGAAACTATCATCAGGGGAATTTCTAGAATTACTTCTAAGAAACATCATATCAGTAGTACTATCCTGATGGGGATTTTCTTGTTTATTCTCCTGGGTGGTCAGATGCCTCTCCTTAATTACAAGAGACTTTAGGGGACCAGGATTGACTGATCCTGTCTTTCTGGGAATTAGAATAATGACACAAGCAAGCACAATTAATTCTGTCAAACTAAGAAGGGGCATCCCAACAAGAAATATATTGAGGAGTGCATCTCTTCACTCTGATCCATTGAAGGCACCAGAACTTTGTCAAACAGTGTCTTGAGGATTTGGGGATACAGCAGATAGGCAGATTATCAGCAAGGTGGGTAAACAAAAAAAAAGAGGAAGGCCTTACTGGAATTTGTTTTTTTCTGGTACTGGAGATTGAACTCAGAGGCATTTAACCATTGAGCCACATCCCCAGCCCTATTTTGTGGGTTTGTTGGTTTGTTTGTTTGTTTTCTATTTCAACATTTGGATTTATTTTATCATCTTTTTTTAAGAAATGTAGACATTGATTTTTGTGTAAAAATTGAGGCAAAATATATATATTTCTTTTTTTTTTTTTGAGTAGCTAATTTTTTTTTTAGAGGATAACATTTCATTTCTCTGATTGTAAGTAATATAGAATCACAACATACATGCAGTCATACATAAAGTTAGGCCTATGATGACCATCATATTCCACCACCTTTACTGTCCCCATGTCCCCTCCCCCCTTATACCCCTGTGAATAGAATTCCTCCATTGTTCCCATGTCCTTCCCCACATTATGGATTAGCATCCACTTATCAACAAGTACATTCGGCATTTGGTTTTCTGAGATTGGCTTACTTCACTTAGCATGATATTCTCCAACTCCATCCATTTTCCTGCAAATGCCATAATTTTATTCTCTTTTATTGCTGAGTAATATTCCATTGTGTATAGAAGAGTGAAGCAGGAGGCATCACAATACCAGACCTCAGATTATACTACAAAGCTATAGTAACAAAAACAGCATGGTACTGGCACCAAAATAGACATGTAGATCAATGGTATAGAATAGAAGACACAGAGATGAATCCACTTACATTCAGTTACCTTATACTAGATAAAGGAGCCAAACATGTACACTGGAGAAAAGATAGCCTCTTCAACAAATGGTGCTAGGAAAACTCGAAATCTATATGCAGCAAAATGAAACTAAACCCATATCTCTCAACATGCACAAAATTCAACTCAAAGTGGATCAAGGACCTGGGAATCAGACCAGAGACCCAATGCCTAATAGAAGAAAATATAGGCCAAAATCTCCATCATATTGGATTAGGACCATACTTCCTTAACAAGACTCCTATAGCACAAGAAGTAAAATCAAGAATCAATAAATGGGATGGATTCAAACTAAAAAGCTTCTTCTCAGCAAAAGAAATAATCAATGAAGTAAACAGAGAGCCGACATCCTGGGAACAAATCTTTGCCACACACACATCCAATAGAGCACTCGTCTCCAGGATATATAAAGAACTCAAAAAGCTTAACACCAAAAAAACTAACAACCCAATCAATAAATGGGCCAAAGAGCTGAACACTAACTTCACAGAAGAAGATATACAATCCATCAACAGACATATGAAAAAATGTTTAACATCTCTAGCAATCAGAGAAATGCAACTCAAAACTACCCTAAGATTTCATCTCACGCCAGTCAGAATGGCAATTATCAAGAATACAAACATCAATAAGTGTTGGTGAGGTTGTGGGGAATAAGGCACACTCATACATTGCTGGTGGAACTGCAAATTGGTACAACCAATCTGGAAAGAAGTATGGAGATTCCTTAGAAAACTTGAATGGAAATCACCATTTGAGCCTGCTATCCCACTCCTCGGTCTATATCTATTTGTGTTTTTTTTATGTAGAGACAGGGTCTCACTGAGTTGCTTAGCTCCTCGCCATTGCTAAAGCTGGCTTTGAACTCGTGATTCTCCTGTCTCAGCCTCCCTAAGTGCTGGAACTTAGTGGAATTTAATACTAGACATTCAGATTAGGGACTCAAGAGGTTGGATATACTAAAATAAGGAAGGACTCCCCAGCGCCACATCAACTGCCACAACCAGAAGTACAACCAGCTAGAGCAGTCTCTCCATGAACAGATTGGAGGGATAAGGGAACTAAAGGAACTTGCATTTTTAGGAGGCCTGAGGCAGGTCTTGGTGCAAGAGTTCAAAGATTAAAGACACTGCCCGACCAAACTGAAAGGTGTACTGTACAACATTCTTGTGCAGAAAAGAAGCCACATCTCTCCTAGCTGTGAGACACAATTCTTTAACTTTTCATCAATACCTTTTTTTTGGTTTTCTCTGTTTTATTGTAACCTTAATGGTTCATAGACATTTATATATATTCATATTTGTTTTTTCTCATTTCTAGCATTTTTGAAACCAGTTATTTTTCATGTATTAGTATTTAGAGGACTTGGATGTTTGGTATATTTCAGTTTTGTTTTGTATAATTTTATTTTGATTTTGATTTTTAATTTTTTAAATTTTCACTTTATATTTTTTCTCACTTGTATGTTTCCCTTGATTTTCTTTCTCTTTTTTCTTCTGCTAACAGCCAATCCCTATTGTTCTCCATTTCACACTTCATTTCATTTTTTACTTCTATCCTCTCTCCTCCTCCCTTATAATCAACACATCCTATATCACTTCTGTTCTCTATGTCCACCATTCAATATTGTAAATCCTTTTGAAGCTTTCTGTTTTTATTGTAGTTTGTATATATGATACTGATCATTAATATTTTGACATCCTAACAGGAGCTATTTGGTTTAATGTTATATACTGTTTGCACTGGTGGTTGTTATTATTTGTCTCCCCTAAACAGTGAAGTATTAGAAACTTTCTGGAGCACTAAAAGTCTACAGGATAAAAACTCTACTGCCTCATATCCATACTGTTAGATGGGTAGAGACACAAACAACATGAAAAATCAAGGGGAAAAATAGCCCCAAACAAACCAAGATATTTCAATAATAGAATCCATCCACACCCTAGTGGAAGAAATGTCAGAGAAGGAGTTTAGAATGTACATAGTTAAAATGATATGAGAAGTAAAGGATAATATAAGGAATGAAATCAGAAAGAAAATCCAGGAAGTGAAATATCATGTCAATAAAAAAAGACTCTGAGAAATAATCAAGTAGAGATCCTCAAAATGAAAGAATCAATAAACCAAATTAAAAATTCAATTAAAAGCATCAGCAACAGACTAGAGCACTTGGAAGGCAGAATTTCCGGCAATGAAGACAAAATGTATAATCTTGAAAATAAAGTTCAACATGTAGAAAAGATGTTAAGAGACCATTAACAGAACTTCCAAGAACTATGGGATAACCTGAAAAGAACAAATTTAAGATTTATTGAGATAGATGAAGGTTCTGAGATACAAACTAAAGGGATGAGCATCTTTTCAATGAAATAATATCAGAAAATTTCCCAAACCTAAAATATGAAATGGAAAATCAGACACATGAGGCTTACAGGACCCCAAATAGCCAAAATTACAACAGACCCACACCAAGGCACATAATCATGAAAATGCCTAACACAGAGAATGACAGAATGTTAAAGGCTGCCAGAGAAAAAACAAAAGTCACCTTTAAAGGGAAACCAATCCAAATCTCAACTGATTTCTCAACCCAGACCCTCAAAGCTAGGGAGTCTTGGAATAACATACCAAGCTCTGAAAGAAAATGGATGCCAGCCAAGAATGCTATATCCACCCAAATTAAGCTTCAGAATTGATGAGGAAATAAAAACTTTCCATGATAAACAAAAGTTAAAAGAATTCTCAACTTGAAAGCTCACTCTAAAAAACAAAAGATTCATGAAGAAGAAATGAAAAATAAAAGTGAAAAACAGCAAATGGAGGAACTACCCTAGAAGAATAGTCAATCAAAGGACAAATTAATTCAAATTAAATACCAGAAATAAATTAAAATAACAAGGAATAAAAATCATATCTCAATAACAACACTGAATGTAAATGGCCTGTACTCATCAATCAACAACAGAGACTTGTAGATTATATTAAAAAATAAGACCCAAAAATATGCTGTCTCCAAGAGACTCACCTCATAGGCAAAGACATCTACAAACTGAAGGTAAAAGGATGGGAAAAAACATGTCATTCACATGGAACTTGTAAACAAGCAGGAGTTTCTATCCTCATGTCAGCTAAAATGGACTTTAAGTCAAAGTTAATCAGAAGGGACAAAGAAGGCCATATCATAATCCTCAAGGAAACTGCACATCAACATGACATAATAATCATAAATATTTATGCCCCAAACAATGGAGCACCTATGTACATCAAACAAATCCTTCTCAACTTCAAGAATCAAATAAACCACAACACAATAATACTGGGTGACTTTAAAACACCTCTCTCACCACAAGATGGATCTTCCCAACAAAAAACAAAGAAGCTAGAGAACTAAAAAACATAATTAATAATTTAGACTTAACTGACACATATAAAATATTTTATCCATCAGAGACTGAATACACTTTCTCCTCAGCAGTACATGGATTCTTCTCAAAAAATGGATGATATCTTAGGCCACAAAGCAACTCTTAGCAACACAAAAGAAAGGAGAGAATACTTTGCATTCTATCAGATCATAATGGAATGAAATTAGAAATAAATAATAAAATAAAAAATAGAAGCTACTCTTACACCTTGGGAGTAAATAATATGAAATTTAATGACCAGTGGAGAGTAAAAACTATCAGGGATGAAATTAAAAAATATTTAGAGATAAATAAGAATAGCAAAACAATATATCAAAATTTTAGGGATGCTATACAGGCAGTGCTAAAAGAAAAGTTCATTGCATTGAGCACATTCATTAAAAGAATAGTAGGTAAACAAATAAATAACCTAACATTACATCTCAAAGCCCTAGAAAAAGAAAAATAAATCAACACCAAAAGCAATAGAAGACAGGGAAAAATTAAAATCAGTGCTGAAATAAATGAAATTGAAACAAAATAAGTAATGCAAGAAACTGACAAAAAGTTGGTTCTTTGAAAAAATAAATAAAATTGATAAACCCTTAGCCAAGCTACTGAAGAGAAATGGAGATAAAACTCAAACTGCTAAAATTCATAATGGAAAAAGAAAATATCAGCTGACCCTACTGAATTGCAGATGATAATCAGAAACTATTTCAAATATTTATACTCTAATAAAATAGAAAATCTTGAAGACATCCACAAATTTCTAGAGACATATGACCTACACAAGTTGAATCAAGAGGACACAGAAAATTTAAATAGATAAACTTCAAGCAATGAAATTGAAGATGCCATTAAAAGCCTACCAACCAAGAAAAGTCCAGGACCAGATTGATTCTCAGCCAAGGTCTACTTGATCTTCAAAGAAGAACTAACACTAATTCTCCTAAAATTATTCCATGAAATAGAAAAGAAGGGAACTCTTCCAAAGTTATTCTAAGAAGCTGTATCACCCTGATGCCAAAACTAGACAAAGACATATCAAAGAAAGAAATATCCCTGGTGAACATAGATATATAAATTCTTAATAAAATACTGGCAAATCACATTAAAAGTCATATTAAAAAGATACTATACCATGATCCAGTGAGGTTCATTCCAGGGATGGAGGGTGGTTCAATATACAAAAATCAATAAATGTAATTCATCACATCAATAGACTTAAAGACAAGAATCAGATGATTATTTCAATAGATACAGAAAAAGCATTTGACAAAATATAGCATCTATTCTTGTTCAAAACACTAGAAAAACTAGGGATAATAGCAATATACCTCAACATTGTAAAAACTATATATACTAAACCCAAGGCCAACATCATTCTACATGGAGAAAAATTTAAAGCATTCCCTCTAAAACTAGAACAAGACAGGGATGCCCTCTACTACCACTCTGATTCAACATAGTCCTTGAAATGCTAGCCACAGGAATTATAAGAAACAAATTAAATAAATATGAATAGGAAAAGAAGAACTCAAACTATCTCTGTTTGCTGATGACATTGTTCTATATTTAAAGAGCCAAAAAACTCCACCAGAAAATTTCTGGAACTCATAAATAAATTCAGCAAATAGTAGGATTTAAAATTAATACCCATAAATCATATTCCTGTACATCAGTGATAAATAAACTAAAAGAGAAATTAAGATAACTATCCAATTCAAAATAGCCTCAAAACAAAATAAAACATTTGAGGATCAATCTAAGAAAAGATGTGAAAGTCCTCTGCAATAAAAATTACAGAACTCTAAAGAAACAAATTGAAAAAGACCTTAGACAATAAAAAGATCTCTCATGTTCTTAGATACACAGATTTAATATTGTCAAAATGGCCATGCTAATAAAAGTGCTATACATATTTAATGCAATTCCTATTAAAATTCCAATGATGTTCTTCACAGAAATGGTAAAGCAGTCATGAAATACATTTGGAAAAATAAGAGGACCAGAATAGCCAAAGCAATCCTCAGCAAGAAAAGTGAAGCAGAAAGTATCACAATATCACACTTTAAATTATACTACAGAGCTATAGTAATAAAAACAGCACAGCATTGACACCAAAACAGACATGAAGACAAATGGTACAGAATAGAAGACACAGAAACCAACCCATATAAATTCAGTTATCTCGTACTGGACAAAGATGTCGTAAATATACACTGGAGAAAAGATAGTCTCTTCAACCAATGGTGCTAAGAAAACTAAAAATCCATATGTAGCAAAATGAAATTAAACCTCTATCTCTTGCCCTGCACAAGACCTAACTCATAGATGAGGGACCTAGGCATTAGATCAGAAACCCTGCACTTACTAGAAGAAAAATTAGGCCCAAACCTTCATAATGTCAGCTAAGAAACCAAATTCCTCAAAAACACTCCTAAAGCACAAGAAATAAAATCAAAAATCAATAAATGGGATGGCATCAAATTGAAAAGCTTCTTCATAGCAATGGAAACAATTAAGAAAAGAGAGAGCCTACAGAATAGGAGAAAACCTTTGCCACTTGCACCTCAGATAGAATGTTAACCTCCAGGATATATAAAGAACTCAAAAAAAAACTTAACACCAAACAAACAAACAATAAATGGGCAAAGGAACTGAGCACACGCTTCACAGAAGAAGAAATACAAGTGGTCAATAAATATATGAAAAAATGTTCAACATCTCTAGCAATTAGAGAAATGCAAATTAAAACTATGTTGAAGTTTTATCATAGTCCAGTCAGAATGGCAATTATAAAGAATATAAGTAACAATAAATGTTGGCAAGATTGTGGGGGAAAAGGTACACTCAAACATTGCTGGTGGGACTAAAAATTGGTACAAACATTATGGAAAGCAGTATGTAGATTCCTCAGAAAACTTGGAATGGAACCACCATTTGACCAAGTTATCCCATTCCTCGGCATATACCAAAAGGAAAAATCAGCATAATATAGTAACACACCCACATCAATGTTTAAAAAAGCTCTACTCACAATAGCTAAATTTTGAAACCAACCTAAGTGCCCTTCAACAGATGAATGGACAAAGAAAATGTGGTATATATACACAATGGAATATTATTCAGCCATAAACAAGAAGAAAATTATGGCATCTGTAAATGGATGGAACCAGAGAATATCATGCTAAGTGAAATAAGCCAACCCCGATTCCTTAGAAAACTTGGAAACCACCATTGGACTCAGCCATCCCACTCCTTGGTCTATACTCAAAGGACTTAAAAACAGTATACTACAGGGACTCAGCTACTTCAATGTTTATAGCAGCTCATTCACAATAGCTAAACTGTGGAACCAACCTAGATGCCCTTCAATAGATAAATGGATAAAGAAACTGTGGTATATCTACACAATGGAATATTACTCAGCATTAAAAGAGAATAAAATTATGGCATTTGCAGGTAAATGTATGGAGTTGGAGAACATGATGCTAAGCAAAGTAAGCTAATCCCAAAAAACCAAAGGCTAAATGTTCTCTCTGATAAGTGGATGCTGATCCACAATGTGGAAGGGGGCATGGGAAGAATAGAGAAACTTTGAGCAAAGGGGAGGGAAGGAAAGGGGATGGGACATGGGGGCAGGAAAGAAGGTGGAATGCAATGGACAACAATGCCCTAGGTTCATGTATGTCTGCACATATGGTGTAACTCTATATTGTGTGCAACCAGAGAAGTGAAAAGTTGTGCTCTTTTTGTGTACAATGAATCAAAATGCATTCTGCATCATGTAAATCTAATTAGAATAAATATATAAAAGAAAGAGAAATATCAAATTTTGTACTGATTTAGGGTCAGGGTAGAGAATTAACATGAATGTGTAAATGTAAATATTCATCAGAATGTACTTGTAAAAATATGTGTGAAACATAAATATATACAGGATCTGACACAGGGAAGAATAAAATGAGAGTCATATGAAAATATATATTATAAATATGAGGATACATTGATGAATCTTATATATGATATATTGTGATATATGCAAATTTAACATTGAAAAATTATAAAGTCAAAATACAATTTAAAATTTAAAAAATAAAAAGAAATAAACCAATCCCAAAAAACCAAGTGCCAAATATTCTCTTTGATATGGCAATGCTAACACACAATGGGATGAGAGTGGAGATGGGAAGTTCATTGGATTAGACAAAGGGGAATGATGGGTAGGGAAGGGTGATTGAAATAGGAAAGACAGTAGAATGAATCAGATGTAACTTTCCTCTGTTTGTGTATGAGTACATGACCACTGAAATTCCACATCATGTACAACCATAAGACATGTAAGTTATACTCCATGTATGTATGTCAATATACACTCTATTGTTATGTATATCTAAAAAGAACAAAAAAATAAACTTTAAACAGTAGAATGGTGTTTATCAGCAACTAAGGGGGAAGGAGAAGTGGGGAGATATTGATCAAGAGGTACAAAGTTTCAGTTATGCAGACTAACACACATCCTTGAAAATGGATATTGATGCTCTTTATGGAACAGAGGGCAGATGTATTTGCTCTGCAGTGTAACAAAGATAATGTCTCCCTCCAAATAAAGATTGAGCAGTTTTGTTTGCAACTGATCATTCAACAATGAAATGCCTAATCTCAGAATTTCTTAGCTGTCGATGATTCTGTGATGTTATTTGTCAACTCAGCTGGGCCAGAGGATGCCCAGGTAGCTGGTAAAACATTCTTTCTGAGTGTTTAAGTGAAGGTGTTTTAGGAAGAGATTCATATTTGAATCAGTAAAATGAGTAAAATAAATTTTCCTCACCAATGTGGATATGAGCATTTTCCAATCCATTGAGGACCTGAATAGAAAACAAAAAGGTGGTGTAAGAGCATATTTACTCTCATCTTGAGCTGGGATATCCCTCGTCCCCCTTCGTTGAACCCTGATGCTCTTAGTTTTCAGGCCTTTAGAAATGGTCTGGGAACTGTATCATTTGTTCATCTGTTCCTTAGATATTTTGTCCTGAACATAAACTATACCCTGGCTTTTCCTGGGCCTCCAGCTTTCAGAGAGCAGGTTGTAGAACTCCTCAACCTCCATAATCCCATAAACCATTCCTTCAAAATAAATATTTTTCTATATATCCTGTTGATTCCTATTTTGCTTTGAGAAATAGTTCTTCTTTTCTGATTCAAAAGCCTCATGCCTTTGGCCAGCATCTATGAAACCATAACAGGCTAACTTGTTAACCTATAAGAAATATAATATCTAAAATACTTCATAGTACTTGATAAGGCATAGCTTAAAAGTTAAATATTTTGTGACTCATAAGCACACTTTTGAAGAAGGCTATTTTTCAACCAAGCAAATGTTGAGAGTCTAGTACATACAAGGCACACTGCCTCAATTCTCAAACATCAAGTTCTATTCCTATCAATATGGGAATTGAATGGAAATGCAGATATTATCTCTCAACAAAAACCCAAGTTTTGAGACTTCAAGATGGCTAAATAATAAAGTTCCTCTGAAATGTGGTTGTGGTACAGGGATTCAATGTAGACAAATTCTAATGTAAGTCTCACCAAAGTGGTGTGGGGAGATAGCTCTATGCTATGCCCTAATGACTAGCCATTGTGTGTAAATGGGAAAGGCACAAAGGAAGGAGGAAATATGTGATTGGTTTACAATCACTGTTGGTTCCACAAATGTGCAGCTCACGGACAGAATTCAGGGGGCTTACGTGCCTTGCCACATGGACAGCTGTTATCTACGTTCATTGTCTCTGATTGGCCCAACGGCCCTATATGTTGAATGCTTGTTCTGCAAATAAACGGGTGCTTGCTCTGACAGTACCCACTAGCAGTGTCTGATTGTCCTGCAGTGGAAAGGCTTCGGAGGGCAGGCCTGGATACGGGCAGCTAGTCGGATCCAACTTTTCCCAACTTCCACGGCGGCTAAGTGAATGTGGGGGTGCCCCTTCAAACCACTGGCTCAGGATGGACTGTGACCCCTGCAAAGTGGTAAATCACGACATGCTATGGTTCTTCAAATGTCAAGTGTATGAAAGTCGCAAGTCTAATTTCCAAATGATAGGCTTGAACTCTGCCGTTAAGATTTGGAGGAAGAAAGTGGTATTTCCCACTGCTCAAATTTTGTATCCTCATCAAATCCTAAAACTACCGTTATAACATCAGATCTTCACTAAGCTCTAAGAACATGTACTATTTAAAAAGAGCAATGCCTTTAACTTCAAGGTTCATTAGAAGAATCATATAATTTATCATTCAGCCAGGGGCACTTTGGGAGAGTAAAAGAGGGCAATATTAACAGTTATGACACAACAGACATAAACCAGCTCCAACCATGGCAAATCTGGACCTGTGATGGAATATACCACATGTATTCCCTTACCAAGAGCATTCAGAGAATTTGGAAGTCAATGCTTTTTGTATGCAGCTCTAGATGCTGTTTCTCTCACTTTCAGGTTGGTTATAGGCTTATAATTAGAGCAAAGCTAACCAAAACTGAACATATGCAAACAAGGGAACTTTGCAAGCAATTTTTAAGCATTTTCTTAGACTGGCTCAGTGCACATTTACTTCTCACAGAGAATTATTTTGTTTTGAAATGACTTGCAAGATTTCATTCAGTGTCATCCCTGCAGGGGACACAAACTGCAACTAGCATCAGGAGGAGTTGTACTGCTAATTCCCTGAACACACCACACTGTTAATTAATCCCAGTAAATAACAGAATTTCTAATATAAATTATTCTGATGTCATCCGTTGCCTATAAGTGTTTCTAATGATCTATGTGAAATGTCAGAAGGTATGCTTTAGTTACCACGTGATAGAGAATTTGGACAAACAAGCAGGGAAATCTGGTTGATCTGAAGTCAATGATAACTAGGTCAACAGAAGCCTGTTAGAGAACTTGAAAGAATTTCATTTTCCCAGGAGTTGTTTTCTCTTCTGAAGGAGCAACTACAATGAAATCAGGACAGACATGAAATTTCACTAGGAAGTGACTATAAGGGACAGTGAGTGGTATGAAACAACACAGGTTATTTCTCTTCAAGGCATACTTCCAGAGAGGTTTGGCTTCCTGTTTTTTCAGCATTATAAGTAGGTGATGAGGAATTCATGTTGACATCGTTGTTGCCTTTTGAGAATTCGGGGGAGAAAAGATTCATACTCTTGTCTAATCAAGATTTAACAAACCAAACTTTGCTATTGTTGCTTCTCGTTTTTCTCCTATTTTTTCCATATTGTGTATCATTGGCACGTATGGACTATAAATTCAAAATCTGGAACAGTGGGCAAGATATTTGTGTTCTCATCTGGCTGATTCTTCCAGGAAAGAATTGTAGCTTCTTTTGTGATAAAGATTGTGAATTTCCCTACTATATCCATTAATCCAGTCTTTCTTTTTATATTAACATTGCCCAAATTTTAGGTCGTCATACTGCTTCCCAGCTAGAGACTATACTCCCTGTCCCCTTGCAGCTAGGTGTAGACTAAGATCTGTATTCCCCAGCATCCTCTGCAGCCAGTACAATGCACTAAAGTAAGGAAAGAGGTACATAAGCCACCCACCTTCCACTCTTTCTTCTCCCTTTCTGATGTCTTGAACTCAAGCATGTGGATGGAAACCTGGCTTAGAACATGTAGTCAAAGTTAATGCCCTAGATCATGGAGTAGCAAGGTAGAAGATGCTGCATGATTGAGATTTAGAGTAGGCCTACCTTGATACCCTGGATTTTCTTCCAACCAGACTTTCCTATCAGAGAAAAGGTTCCTATATTGTTGAAGCTACTTTTAGTTTGATATTTCTTAAAGTAGCCAACTAGCATTTTAATCAATAAAATATTATAATAAAATCATTTCAGTACTTCCCTGCTTATTATTTATTAAAAAACACTTAAAATTCTAGTAAGTGCAGGGCATGGTGGTGCATATATGCCTATAATGCCAGCTATTCAGGAGGCTGAGGCAGGAGGATTACAAGTTCAAAGTCAGCCTAGGCAACTTAGCAAAATTCTTTCTCAAAATTTAAAAAATAAAAATAAAAAGGGATAGAGATGTACCTCAGTGATAAAGCATACTGGCATTCAATCCTCAATACCAGGAAAAAAAAAATCTAATCCCAGCATTTAGGGAGGCTGAGACAGGAGAATTGCGAGCTTCAGCAATGGGGAGGTGCTAAGCAACTCAGTGAGACCCTGTCTCTACATAAAACACAGAATAGGGCTGGGGATGTGGCTCAGTGGTGGAGTGCCCCTGAGTTCAATCTCCAGTACCAAAAAAATATATATATGTAATAGTCAAAATTCTTACATGGAAAACTTATTGATACAGGATCAAAAAAAGAGGTGTTTTGTTTATTTTTCTTTTTTTCTTTGTTTTTGAACAATGGAATAGATCTTAATGCTGTTTTGCAAACTGATAAGAATAAGCAATGGAAGTAAATGTGGTTAAAAATCAAGTAATAGGGGGCTGGGGTTATGGCGCAGTGGTTGCGTGCTCGCCTAGCACGCGGGAGGCACTGGGTTCGATCCTCAGCACCACATAAAAATAAAATAAAGATATTGTGTCCACCTACAACTAAAAAATAAACATTTAAAAAAAATCAAGTAATAGTGGATTAATATCAAAGTAGGCAAAGCATGTGATACATTACACCTGAAATATATACATAGTCCTATGGAAGATAGTAAGAACTGAATAAGTACTCTTGGAATCAAAATTACTTCTATTCCACTTATTTTGGATATCCAAATTAGTGAGGAAATAACTCCATTATTTTGCCTGATACATCACATTTTAGTGCTGTATCACTAAAGTCTCATTTTAGTGGCCTGATTTTTAGATGTAAAATCATAATAAAAATAATTACCAATGAGAGTTTAGTTTGTGCTCTACAGAGTGTCTCCCTCCTTTAAAATCCATTAAGGTATATGTTTTTATGAAAAACAAAACAGAGACTCCAATGTGAAAAAATTCACTTGTGTAATACATTTAGTAAGTTGTAGAGCCAGGTTTCAAAGCCAGGTGTGAGGTCTATAAAAATCTGTGATCTAAATCACTGTGGTATATTGTCCCCCATATAACTTGCAAATAAATGCACTTCCTGAAACTTTTCTAGGAAAATTTTAGAAATAATTTAAGTATTGGTAGAAGGAAAAAGATAATCAGTAATTACAATTAAAATCAAATTGATTTGTTTATTCCTCACAGTCAGATGAGTTTCAATCTTGTTAGCTATAGAACAGTTTATTTTCTCAACTAGGAAAATAATTTTCATTTGTCACAAGTTCCAAAATACAAACAACACTGGGTATATAACAGGGAAGTCTTGTTGCTACTGATATAATTTTGTTTAAAATGTCTTTAACCATTTCTTTGTATAATAATTACAACTTAATTTTTAATTTGAAAAGTTTTTATACTGTATATAATTTTTATAATTTCTATAAATTTTTTATGTTGGAAGACATTTATGTATTAAGTTTGAAATGTTCTTGCCTCTGTCTCTTTTTATTTGTTCTAATTAGTTATACATGACAGTAGAATCCATTTTGACACCATCATACATAAATGAAGTATAACTTCTCATTCTTCTGGTTGTACATGTACACAGTTCATATAATCACATATGCACATAGGGTGATAATGTCTGATTCATTCTACTATCATTCCTACTCTGTACCCCTCTCCTCCCTTCATGAAATTGCCATATTTTTTATTTGCCAGATTTTTTAAATCTTTAAAGTAGATGAATCTTTCATCAATGAAGATAAAATTGCAACTATAATATATAAAATAGAAATTTTCAATTAATGTAAAAATGTTTTCTCTGAAATATAGTATTTTTGTCTGTAGCTTCAGCACCTTATAAGTCATAATTACCTTATAACATATAGGGAAGGATAATTCTTTTCCAAATCATCTCTTCTTGTCAAATCTTCAATTAACAGTGTGCTTTCCAAATCCAGAATTTCTATATTATATGCTTTTATGAATATGACACAATGAAAACCATTATTTTGTATAGTCAACATGTACCAATAATTATTTTAATACTGTAATTTCAATTTCAAAGGCTGAAGGTGTAGCTTAGTGGTAAAGCACTTCCCTAGTATGCATGAGGCTCTGGGTTCAATCCCCAGTATCACTAAAAGAGAAAAAGGAAAAAATAAATAAAAGCCAAGTAAATTCACCTGGGCTTCAAAGAACTATAAAATTTCAATTTCAAGGAATGAGATCATTCAGTTATATGCACATCCAGACCCTGTGGGAATAAGATTCACAAAGAGCTTCCCTGGCAATTGCTCTTTACAAGCAGGAGATGAGAAAACAATCAAACATGATTCAGATCATATCAATTCTGATCCCTACAGAAAAAATAGGGCTTATTTTGTTTTGAGAGACCCCTACTTCAGGCAGATAATTCAGACTCTTCTGCTCTCATTGGTGTTTCTCCCTCTTAATTTCTTATTCTTGCCTTTTCTCCAACTGACTGACTCCTCTCTGCATAAGGGCAAAGATAGCAGCAGAAGCACATCAATAATGTCCATAACAGCCTGCTCCCAGATGTGCACTGTGCCTTAAGCCTCAGAGATACAGAGACCCGATAAATCCATCTCTCTACACTCACCTCTTCTCGGGTTGCTTCCTGGCTTTTAGTCTATCTGCTGGCAAAGGTCAACTATAAAGAAATAGGACAACCAAAGACAGTTGAAAATAAAGGAAGAAAGGGCTTTAATAGAGGTGAGGGTTGATATTTTATCAAGTCCCTTTTTGTTAGCTTATCAGGATATTCTTTGTTTGTTTCACTAAGATGGAGCACAGATGTTGTTCAAGCCAATAGTATCCCACCTTTCTTTTCCCATACTTCATATCTCTCTTTGTACCTATTTTCTTTGATTTTGTTTCGCTGAGAGCTTTATTTTACAGGTAGGGTGCAAAGAAGCACTAGCTGGTAAGGGGTGGAGGAAGAGGAAAGAGTGAAGACCACTGGGAATAGGTAGAGCTTTTTTTGTTTTGTTTTGTTTTTTCATGTGAGACTTGTTAAGATCATAGCTAAGAGGCTCACATCAAGAACTGTTCAAGAGAATTTCCAGGCCCTGGCAACAAAGTGTGATGATCAGTCTGTGTTAGACTTCTCACCTCAACAGAGCATCCAGAGATTCTCTGGCATTCCTATGACAGGAAGTGCTTAGAGATGCCACCTTAATATGGATAACAGGCTCTGTCGATGAGAAGTCATCACGGGATACCATACTGGATTGTCTCAGAAATCTCAGAAATAACTAGTATGTATCTAGAAGGGGCTAACACGAGGCAAATAGTAAGGGTTCTAACTACCATAACTTGGCTATTAAAGGTAATGTAGCTTGGCACAGTTGTGTGTTTCTATAAGCCTAGCTACTCAGAAGGTTGAGGCAAGATTGAAAGTTCAAGGCCAGCCTGGGAAACTTAGTGAGACATTGCATTAAAAATAAAAAGGACTGGGGATGTAGCTCAGTGGTAGAGCACCCTTGTGTTCAATCCTCAGTACCACACACACACACACACACACACACACACACCAAAAAACATAAATATAACCATATTTAGTGATCACAAACTGGTGAAGTCTGAGATATCATGTTGTATCTACTACATGTGTGTTTATTTCCAATTAACTCAACCAAAACATAAACTGACCTGTTGATGTCAGTTAGTAACAGTAAAAGTTTTGTTTTTCTGCTAGCTTCACTCTGGGCTTCATCTTTAAACTCCATAATTTAACAAAAGTTTTTGTCTTCCAATATCACTGAATTCCAAGGACTTTCTAGGACATGTAATAACGGTGAGGCCAAAACAATAGTCATAGTAAGGTCATTTCTACAAAAGTTTCAGCAAATGTCAAACTAAATTTGGGAAGTAAGGCTGGAATTGAAGGGTAAGGTCATTTTATTATATAGGTATCAAATGCCCAGTGAAGAGTCAGCAACAACAGTGAAAGGCAATATCTAACCGAGGTAAATGAGCAGAGGAAGCAGGAATGGAGACGACTCAGACCAGCCTAATCTAACTCACTTTGCAACTCATTTTATCAGGCACCTTTTGGGATGGCATAAAACTGTTTCCTTTTAGCCGGGCGCGGTGGTTCAAGCCTGTAATCCCAGCACTTAGGAAGGCTGAGACAGGAGAATCGCAAGTTCAAAGCTGGCCTCAGCAATGGCGAGGTGCTAAGCAACTCAGTGAGACCCTGTCTCTACATAAAACACAAAATAGGGCTGGGGATGTGGCTCAGTGGTTGAGTACCCCTGAGTTCAATCCCCAGTACCAAAAAAAAAATGTTTCCTTTTACTTGAGACTTTGAATCTCCTTGGTCCTTCTGACTAAGGGTTGTATATGCCCATGCCTAATTTAACAAGGACTTCACTTACTGCATTCTATGATATAAAGCATCTCAAACTTGGTTCCATGACCTAAACTATCAGCCCACGAAGGAAAGGTAGTGATTATCTGCTGGGGTTTTTAGCCCTGTATCCCTCTCTTCAGCCCCCAGCCTGCAGGGGAAGGAGAGGGCCTTACCCTGGTGAGGTCGAACTAGGAAAGGGAGGAGCCGACTGACCTCCTGCACCCAGCCCTCCCTCTGGAGGACAACCAGACACGTCAGGGAGACCAGACAGCAACGGAAATCGTTTATTGTGGAAATGGGGAGGAATATATAGTCCCTTCCGACCAATCAGCTTAAAGGTCAATCTGCCATGGCCTGTTCATGCAAGCAAGCACCCTATACCAAATATAAGCAGTCATGCCTTGTCCACGAGCACGGAAGCGGGATGTAACCAATGAGATAGGTTTCCTTTTCTTGGGAGCTGGTGTATACTTTCATTTCCTTAAATGAAATCGCCCCTAGGAACGCCCTACAATTATCAATCTAGTCCGCAAGCCCCTGAGATGATGAGTCACCCATGTACTCTGAGACAATGAAACATAACACTTCCTGACTAGAGAACCAAACCAGATCAATATGTTAAAGTTTTTGTGAGCATTAGGCTGTGTCTCTAAACCAGAAGCCAGTAAAATCAGTGGCAGTTGCTCTCTGTGAAAGGTCATTCGTAGGACAGCAGCAAACCAGTAATGAGATATACAAGCAAATATCAAAAGAGCAAGCAGAGGGCTAGGTGTGGTGGCACAGGCCTGTAACCCCAGCATCTCTGGAGGCTAGGGCAAGAGTATCACAAGTTCAAAGCCAGTCTCAGCAACTTAGCAAGGCCCTAAGCAACTCAATGGGACCCTGTCTCTAAATAAATTATTAAAAAAGGGCTAGGGATGTGGCTCAGTGGTTAAGTACCCCTGGGTTTAAACCCTGATTAAAAAAAAAAAAAAAAAGTAAGAGCAGGGGATCAAGTTCAAGACAGAGCAAAAGACAGCACAACTAGTTTTATTGATTCAGATCTACAAAGTGACTCTTTCAGCCCCAGCAAGTAAATGGTTATCTGTCAACCAGTGAGGTATACACGGACAGGAGGGGAGTAGACTACACAATGTTGCCTAAGGTAGATCTTGGCATTATATATTTCCTTTAAAAAGGGAGGCACCAGAAGGCTTAGCCCTGAAGTGACATTTGCAGCTTTTAAAAGTGATCTAATAAATTGTGACAGAGTCAAAACTAGGTAAACCCAATGCACAAATGCTGTTCATTCTTAAAAGATAGCTGAACAGATTTGTAGAGGTTACAAAGTCAAAAAAATAGTCAAAAAAAATTATCTGGGATCTATTGTAGAAGAAAAATTGTACCAGACCAGTTAAATCATCAGATTGCAAAAAGAGAGAGATTGAACACAGATCCACAGAAGTAAAAGGCAGGAGGATTTTTAAATGTTGAAATGAGCAAAAGTCCTGAAGGACAGTAGAGGAGATGTTGGTCAATATGACAGGCCATCTGTGAGTGCTAATTCTGGCTTATTGAAGTTAGACTCCTAACCTCAAACAAAGATGGGATCGATATAGGGGCCCTATCTTTCTTGATAATTATATTTCAAAGGGATGGCTCCCAGGTCTTTGAGGTAAAACCTGTAATTCTTCTGTTCTGTATTTGATCAGTGAGAAAAGAGATACAATTCTTCTGATTGCAGAAGATTTGTATCTCAGAGGAACAGAGAAAGAATTTATAATTGCAAGTTTCCCAAAGTAAATGTTAAGAAAAAGGAGGTCAGGAGCCTAAAGTTTAGTCAAGTGAGAGTGATATTACTCCATCTTGTACACTATTTTCAATCCTGGAAAGGTCAGGATGAGAGCTGGGTTATAGGATTTCCCCTTTTCCTTGGTTCAGCCTATGATCCTGTGGGTTGATTGTTTCAATGAATGATCATCCACAAAGTGAACAGGAATCACACTAAAATTATGTTTACAAATGCTATTTTCAACTTAAATCTTTCCTGGGGACTTGTTAATGCCCACACATACATTGGGTGTTTAAACTATGAATACTTTCTTACCTATGTTAATCTTTCCAGAGGAGAAGATCCCAGGTTTAATTGTCTATAGTTGGCTACCAGAACTTTTTTCCCACAAAGGGTATTATGTGTAGGAAGCTTTTGACTCAGGTGGCATCTCAACTTAGAACTCTTAATAAATGCTTCACTTCCTTCATGTGTTTATCAGTCATCTGTCACTCACAGGACTAGAGAGCAGGAATGAAAGATTTCTGACAACTGTTCTAACAAAAACATAATGAAATTCTTCTGATGAATTCCATTTTAACAGGTCATGGCATCAGATTGACAGGTCCAGCAATTCATTTGATTACTGGAGCTTTGCAGGGAAAAATGAAGTCTGAGAAAACTAGCAGTTAAGAAAAGCACAGCAAAGGTCGAACAAATCAGTGAAATGATCAGTCTAATGAGCCACAAAATTATTTATTTTCTTGTAAAAAAAGAAATTATCCATAGTTCATCATACATAACCAATACCTGTCTTAGTTGATGGAACACATGATTGCTCAGACAAAAAGAAGCAGGAGGCTGGTATTCAGGTGTGCAGCCTCTGGGGAGAGTTATTGGATTTTAACAATTTGCAAACCCTAAAGTCATACTCACAGTCAAAATAATTAGGAAACCATTATTGAATGAATCCAATATCTTGTCTGATGAGACTTGTTAAGGTAGTTACTGCACAAACAGGGAACAGAATCCCTGAATCATAGTTCA
Source organism: Geosciurus inauris (assembly GCA_004024805.1). Lineage (NCBI taxonomy): Eukaryota > Metazoa > Chordata > Mammalia > Rodentia > Sciuridae > Geosciurus > Geosciurus inauris. Next base: position 36,560 of record PVHX01015422.1, read on the forward strand.
TTTTGTTATTTGACTTCTATTTATTATTCATGTCTATTATAATGTAAGTAAATTTACCTTGCTATTTAATCCTTTTGCTTTCAGAATAATCTACTCACTTCCCCTCCTGATTGTCCCCCACAAAAAAAACTATTTTGACAACAGTCATTAAGTATCTGCTTGTGTCTCCTGGCTAACTTTAATACTACAGAATATTCTTGCACATTTCTTTCCCCAACAGTGTAGGTTGATTTAAGACTCTTGTTAATTTTTTAATACACAGGCCATCATTGTTCTCTACATAGGAAATTAATAATCCATATTCTATGGTCCACCCTTAGAACAAGAGAGCATATATACCTACTCCTTTTCTCACTGATCAAATACAGAACAGATGTGAGAACCAGCTTTATGGAGCCCTGTAAAGAGTTACTTGTCCTCTCTTCAATGTAGTTCTTAGTCTATATTTCAGTTCAACTCCCATTTGACATCTTGATTTGGCACTATAAGCCAGTATCTTTTTCTCATACAATTACAAGTGAATGTAATCCTCCAAAAGAGAACAAAAGGCATTATAAATGAACAAAGACATAGTAAGTATTTACACCCAGGCAGAGAGACCTTTAATGTATATCATTAAAAGACAGGATAGGTTTTTTTTATTTTTTTATTTTGAAATAATTATAAACTCAAAGAAACAGTAAAACTTATACATAGAGTCCCTTGCACACTTAACCTAGCTTCCCCCAAGAGTGACATCTTATGAAACTGTAGCACAATATCAAAACCAGAAAGAGGATATTGGTAAAATGCTGTTAACTATAATATGAACTAGACCACAGAGTTCTTTTTCAATTTACATTGTTTTTGACATGTGCGTGTATGTGTGTATGTGCACGTACTCATGCAGGCATGTGCAGTTCTATGCAATTTTATCCCATGTATGGCCTCATGAAACCATCACTGCACTCAAGATAGAGATCTATTCAATCACCTCCAAGGAACACCTTTATGCTCCCCATTTTTATCTGCACTACACCAATCCTTTCTCTAACATCTTTATTCCCTGAGAACCACTAGTCTGTCCTCCATCTCTATAGTTTTTCTTATTTCATGAAGGTCATATAAATCGTAGTCATATAGTTTGAAAGCTTTTGAGATTGACCTAAGAACAATAACTTTAGAGCTTGTATTAGTAGTTCATTTCTTTATCACTGAGTAATATTTCATTGTATGGATGTCTAGAGTTTAACTAATTCACCACTGAAGAACATTTGGGTTATTTACAATTTGGGCTACTACAAATAAAAATGCTATAAACATTTATCTTTATCTTTATTTTTCTGGGATAAATGTCTAAAAGCATAATTGCTGGGTCATGTGATAAGTGCATGTTTAGCTCTATAAGAAACTATATAATTTTCCAGAGTGGCTATCTCATTCTACACTCACACAAATAATGTATGAAAGATCCAGTTTCTCCACACTATCACCAACATTTGGTATTATCACTATTTTTTTTGTTTTACCTTTTCTAATATATGTCAGTGATACATATCATTGTGAAAGGAATGGATGTGCACATGTTGTATTCCCATTAATAAATAACAGCCTTCTACATTTTCCCCAGTGTTCACCATTAAGATGAACTTTACATCTTTAAGCATATGAGTTTCTCTTCTCTCTCCACTATACAATCTTTTATTCCCTATAGACACACAATTTTACAAAAACTCTCTGTAAAATTATCTTTAATTTTGGTCTTATCTTTAATCGCTTCTCCAGAATATTATAAAACTATCTAGAGGAGCAGTATTGGCTTACCTTTAGGGAAAAGGAAGCAGAATTAATTCCTGAAGACTTCATAAAGCATACACCAGAAGTATTTACAGCAGCCTTTCAGAGAAGTAAACTATAGAAGAAGCTTCCCTTATTCAGACTAGCAACTAGGGGTTCTGTGTTCTATCAAAAAAATAATTATAGTAAGGGTGCTTATGTTCTAGGAGATAATCTGGGACTGAGGAGTGAAACAGATTTTATTTATCCAGATGAAGGACTAATGAGGACAAGAGATCCAACTGTGGTGAAATCAAAGCAGAAACAAAGATTTGTTCTCATAGCTCCTGAGAAACCCAGGAAATGAATCACCTGCTGTGCCATCAGAGGAGACTTTCTGGCTACAGCAGCCCCAGTAATGGACTTGAGATCATACCATGTATAATAAATGAAAAGGCTTCAATGCTGTCTACAAGTCTGTTGATTCTGTATTGCCAATGTATCAGCATAGAATCAGGGAGGTTTTAGAATGAGTTTTGATTATAAACATAATTTTATTTTTTTTAAATGTTTATTTTTTAGTTGTAGGTGACAGAATATCTTTATTTTATTTTTATGTGGTGCTGAGGATCGAACCCAGTGCCTTATGCGTGCTAGGCGAGCACGCTACCACTGAGCCATAATCCCAGCCCCTATAAATATAATTTTAAAATACAGAACTGGCATCAATTTTCTATACTACACATAAATATTTTATATTATTCAAGACACTTTTCAAAACTTCAAATTTATTCAGTTTTAAAAAATCATAAACCTCTACTGAAATTCTTAAAAATTTTGTCTTCAAGAATAAGGCAAGGAGGAGTGTAAGCATAATCAGAGAAATAATGAATCTTGCTATGCTGAGCTCTCTTCTAGCAAAATTAAAAAGAAAAAGCAGACTATAATAAAGATAAGGTGAAAACAGTAGATACCATTTTACATGGGAAGACAAAAGAGATTTATATATTTGAAAACATGCAACTGGATCAGAATGTTTTTACCTAAGGTAAATCTTTAGTCAATGAGTTTATCTGCTTCTTTCAGAATGGAGCTTAAAAATTGGCTGTAAGGGTTGTCAATATATAATTTGCTGAATAACAAACAACAACATGATCTCATTTGAAACTTGATATTCAAAATCAATTCAAATAGATTGAGAACAACTTAGTTATTCTTAAAACTACAAGTGTTTGTGTATATACACTCATTAATGACCTCATAACCAGTCTCAAGTCTCACTTATCACATCCCATCTAGCAATTAGTAATTTGATGATTTCATATCACCTTATATCACTACTTTATAAACAAGCAGGTAAAGATTTCAGATCAGGTTTGGTAATGCACATCTGTAATCCCAGCTACTCTGGAGGCTGAGGCTGGAGGATCGCAAGTTCAAAGCCAACCTGGGCAAATTAGTGGCACCATATCTCAAACATAAGATAAAAAGGAGTGGGGTTTCCTCAGTGGCAGAGCATTTAACAGCATGTATAATGTCCTGGGCTCAATCCCCAGTCTGATCCTAAGATGATAAACTCCAAAGGTATCATACTATGACATCATACACAGCAATAAGTGTCAGCTCTCTTGCTAGAACTGGGATCTTATGAATAGCATTTAATAATCTTAAAGAAGTAGAGTTAAAAATTAAAGCTTGGTCATGTTTAAAAAATAGAGCTCATTTACATTTTACTACAAATTTTAAAGACATTTTGATATATATTCTAAGACATTGGGTTACAATATAAAAATTGATTTGAGGACTGATATTTTCCCCTAAAGTATAAATTTAGGAAAATTACTACGTAAGTTTTCATTTTAGATTTTGCAGTGAAATAAAATTTCCTTTCATAGTTTTGCTGAATTTCCTTTCATGCCTCTGTGGCAGCGTGACACCACTTGCATAATTTTTTCTAGTAGCTGAGTTGATTGAAAGTTTGAGGATAAGGGAGAAATCAGTATAGACATTTAAGATCCAAATGTTTCACATTGTTCATTGACAGTGAGCTTGAAAGATATACAGTATCACTAGAACTTGATTCATGCATAGTGTCACATATCTCCTGATAGCTCTGAGAACAGAGTACTCAGGATACCTATTTCTGGTTTGTTTGGCATTTTTGAGGAGTGTGCAGAGGGATTCAATGTGATCATGTGCTCAAACATATTGAAGTGAAAATAATTCATGCTTCCTTTTTCTACAAGTTCCTGCTACTCTGAAGTGATGGGTTTCTATATTGACTTAAAAATTTTTTTCACACAATTACCCTGAACCTAAGTGACAACTTGACCTTTAAAGTCAAAATGTTGTAAGATGGTTATCAAAACCTTGTATTAAAAGATAGTGCTGGTGAGGCAAGTAGAACAGCTTGCAATTAATGTAATTTTTTACTCTGCTCAGATAAGATGTTAAGAGTAAAATTAAGAGAGCCATAAAATTGTTATGATGATGACTTTATTAGAAAAGAAAAATGGCATTATGGTGATATTTAAAGCATTATCATAGAAGACTACTTCATTACAAATATATATACCCCTTTAGGCATTGTTCTTTTAGCTGTCCTAGGCTATTGCTCAGCCAAACTAATAAGTTTGAATTGTTTTCTAATTCCTATGTAAAGATGAAGGTATTGAAAACTTATTATGAATACTAAAGAAGAAATATATGCACCGGGGAAAATGCACCTGTGCATTGCTATTCTCTGTCTGACTCTCTAACTGCCACCATTAATATTTTTTGTGTTTCTCACAGCTGTCAGAACGTGCTGGCTTCTGCTTTATTCTCAGTGCCTAAACACATCTTTTCAAGCTACATGGTTTGCATGCTGATGTTCAACCAAGGCATATTATTCACTCTAATTTTGATCTTATCAAAGGCAGAACAAGGATTTTAAATGCTACAACAGTTCATACTAATTAGAAGAACTATTTAACAGCCAGTCTTAGATTTCTCAAAGACTAAGGCATAAATAAGAAATAGGCCTCACAATTAAAATGATAGCAATAGCAGAGAAATATTTTAAATGCTCACATTTGTTTATTTTGTGTTTTAAATCCAATGGGGAACTATTTTCAAATAATCAAAAATCAGAGGATATACCATTTGTACAAGATATGATCAAGGTATTTCAAACCAAATGCTATTCTATTATTCATTTAGCCTAACTCCCTAATTTCATGAATTAAGAAGCATAGAAAGCACAGAGGTTAGCAGTCTTACCCAAACTCACTCTATAACTTAACATCTTACAATTATGGTTTTCTGTCTCCTAGCTACAAGACGAAAAAGCTAAAACCAAAAATCTAAGACCAAAAAGAAGAAAAATCTGAAGCATTTAAAAATTACAGCACTTAGCTGGGCACAGTGGCTCAAGCCTGTAATCCAGCACTTAGGGAGGCTGAGACAGGAGAATTGCGAGTTCAAAGCCAGCCTCAGCAACGGTGAGGCGCTAAGCAACTCAGTGAGACCCTGTCTCTACATAAAACACAAAATAGGGCTGGGGATGTGGCTCAGTGGTCGAGTGCCCCTGAGTTCAATCTCCAGTACCAAAAAAAAATACAGCACTTAAGACACTTTAATTGCCTTATTCTATATAGAATCTCCATGCATCATCCTTCTCGGTACACACTTGGAGTTCCAAGGGTATAGGTCTTTACAATCTTGATACACAAATTAGATAAGGATCTAATCTGAAAGACAAACTGAGCATACCTGCTGCTTTAATCATGTGTAAGAGTCTACATGTACAATAGCACATAAGATAAAGCTGCTTTGAAAAAAGGTTCCCAAAGACACTTCAAGAATGTACAAACTAGATCATTAATAAACAGACTGTTGAGAGTTTGGGTATTGACAAGATATAGGAAAATTTTACAACTAAATATAGTTGACCCTCCATCTCTTGCATGGTCCACATCCACGGATCCAACCAATCACAGATTGAAAAAATTTTTTTTAAATTTCAGAAAGCCTGATAGTGCAGGTGGGAGGGGAAGAAGTTGCCCCCAATCAGCTCTGACACAGGTGTGGTTGCTGGAGGGAGCTCTCACATCTGTTGCTCTGAAACCCCTACACCTTGCTGTTTCAAGTAGACTTGATGGATCCAGCCAGCCCTACTTGTCCAAGGCTATGTCTAACCCCAGGGGATTTTTCAGCAGAGCAAGGTTAGCTTTGGGGCTGGGGGGCATGGCCAAGAGCCAGCCACAGAATTTCAAGGGCTGCCTAGAAAGGGCCAGCAGTTTGGGGTTAGTTTTAACCAAAAAAGGAAGTTAGTTTTAAAAGATAAATGTACCTAAATGATACTGTACTTAATAAAATATTAGTTTGAAAAAAATTCCAGAAATTTCCAGAAAAATAAAATTTGAGCTTGTCAAATGTCAACGCTGAACTCACAAGAATTAAGTGATGTGTATGCCTCATGTTAGTAATATAAGCAATCTAGAGATGATTTAAGGTATACAGAAGGATGGGTGTCATTTTTACACATTATGCCATTTTATGAGCTTCCATGCTATCCATGGGGCTTCCTAGAACAAACTTCCCTTGGATACAGAGAAATGATTGCATACTAATCAGAATGTTTTTCATCTCTGAAGACAAATAGAGTAAACTCAGTTTGAAAAGATAAATTTTTAACTTCTTATGTATGTATTAATTAAAAATCCATAGTCAACAAAACAGTGCAAAAGCCTTGTTTGTAAATTGGTAAATGACATGGTTTCTGAGAATATGTTACTTTTTGTTATATTGAACTAGACAGAGAGATATATGTAAAAATATAAATACAAGAGGTAAAAACAAAATTTTATTTCAAAAAAATAGAGAAAAAGCCGGGCACAGTAGCACACACTTATAATCCCAGCACTTTGGGAGGCTGAGACAGGAGAATCACAAGTTCAAAGCCACCCTCAGCAACTATGAGGCACTAAGCAACTCAGTGAGACCCTTGGTCTCTCAATAAAACACAAAATAGGGCTAGGTGTGGCTAAGTGGTTGAATACCACTGAGTTCAGTCCTTGGTACCAAAAAAAAGAGAGAGAGAGAAAAGAAGGACCCACAGTAAGTAAAATACACATTGAATAATTGGTCCTCATATACTTAAAAGATATGAGAATTAATAAATTTTGTGTTTGCCTTTTGCCTACAAAATATGAATAGAAGTAGAACTTTCACATCCATTTTAAGGGAAACTTGGAGATATAAAAGGGACATAATTTTCCCACCGAAATTAAATTGTGTTCTCAGATATCAAACTTCTTTGGAACTAGAATAAAAATATCTACCATTTGCATTACACATTCACTCCTATAATCCCTATATTTTTATAGTCAATAAATGATAAAAACCAACACAGTCTCCTCTATTTAACTGAAGAGAAAGGGCAAAAAGTAGATATATTCTTTTGGGAGAGAATCGTGGCCTATAAGCTCAAAGTGCTTTTATACATTAATTTCTCCCTTCTTAATCATAGCACTAATCTTGTAAAAAAATCTCAGAAATACAGAAATGTCAAATGACTTACCCTATTTTGTAAGTACCAAGGATTATATCCTGAATACAAAGACAGACATGAACTGTCTTCCAGCCCAGTACTACCATCTACATGGAGAACAATCATAAGGTATACATAAGCCTGTTTGCAAATAGAGTAGCAAGGAATAATATCCTTTGAATGGAATGGTCGTTTAACAATATGGCATTTCTTTCAGTGTGAAATCAATTAGTTTCAACCTATTCTGTTACACTACCTATTACAATGAGGACAAAAGACCAAATAACACTTGTTTAGCTTATAACAAAGTATCATCCCCCACCTCCCCCCCGAAAAAATAACATGGAGAAATTTAAGATTCTTCAAAAACATTTTTTTCCCCAATATAATGGAAATACTTTGTTGTACTGTGCCGTGCACTCATGTTTTCCAAGGTGTGTTCTGCTTCACAGCACCCACACTCCTCATGGCAAGCAATGAAATCTGTGTATCTGTTGTGACTGTCACCGTTGTTTTGACTGCCTTTACCCTGCCTGGCAACTTGAGAATCGTTTTGTCAGGATCTGTACCCATAAAGTGGCCATGGCATGGCCTTTGTTGATAAACTGTTCTCACTTCACTGACAGATATTTTCTGATGCCTTGAATATAGTGGCAGTGATCCTGCAGTGACAGCTCAACACTGGAAAAATTCTGTAACACAGTTTTAAATTTGAGATGTAGAAGAAGGCACAGAAGATCTAGGTAAATGGAATTGATGAGTCTTAGGGTACAAATGCAAATTCTTCCAGGAATGCTTGAGAGTCCCTGTTTATGAACATCCTTGACAATATTTAGGTATTATGCTATTTTAAAATATTTATTAGTTGGATTAATTAAAAATATTATCTTGCTATAATGTGTATTTTTCTTATGACTGCAGATTAATATTTTTATATCTTAATTTGGCATTGATATTTTTGCTGGGGGCTTTTTGTCCATTTTTCTATCGATAATTTTGTCTTTATTGAATTAAAAGAACACTTCATATACAGAATATCATTTTAAAGTTGAGAATATGTTAAGGGGTAAGTAACCAATATCTCTTTGATCTAAAATGCCTACGATAGGATACCCAAAATGATATTCATCAAAATCCCAGAGGAATTGGTGGGGGAGAAGTATATTTCTCTGCAGACTGTACATAATGAAAAGGTTGCTTTGGAGCTCCAATTTTGGGAGGCTTGAGGCGCAGAATGAGCATGAGAAAAATAGTAGAATGTTGTGAGTATGTGATATGATCGGAAATAATCTAGTTGTCCAACAATAGATTAGTTAAGTAAATCATAATACACATAATGGGATAATATGTAATTGTGGTAGGCAGTTTCTAAAATAGCCCACAGTGATACTCAGCCCCTGTTATTTATGCCCTTTTATTTTCCCCTCCCCAAAGTGATGGCTGGATCTAGTAAATTGCTCCCAACCAATAGATCATGGCAAAAGTGATGGGATTTTACCTCTGAGATTAGTTTACAAAAAAAAAAAAATTCCTGGCTTATTTCAGTCATCTTCCCTCACTCTATCACTTCCTCCAATAGAAGCCAGCTGCCATGCTGTGAAGTGCCCTATAAAGAGGCCACGTAACAGGGAACTAAGAGATGCCTCAAGCCAGTGAGGAACTGATGTCAGTCCAATGTCCCGTGAGAAATGCAGTCCTGCCAAAATTGTTTGTGTGACTCATAGGCAAATCCTTCCCAGTTGAGCCTTGAGATTTCAGCATTCCCTAACCCACATGTTTGTTGTTTTAAGTCACTAAACTTTGGGGGTAATTTGCTGTGCAGCAATAGATAAGTAGTACAGCAGTCATTAAAAATGATAATGCAGATATGTAGTGTATATATAGGTTGAGGGAAAGATAGGTGTGTAGGTATTATTAGACATGAAAATGGCATTGTGTTTATAGGTTTTACAGTCTAAAATATAAATATATACTGAGATTTCAACAAGTGAAATGATATGTCAAGAAGTTCCTTCAAAATACTTCAGTAGAAATAAAAGTGGTAATGGGTAGGTTTAGGAAGAAGGATACAATAGGATTAGAAAAATCATTATAACTCCTGAAGCTGAGTTATGGATACATGATATTATCTTATTTACTTGAGGTTATGCTAGAAATTTTCTATAATAAAAAGTTAAATAAATTTTAAAGAGATGTTCTCACTCTCCTCCTCAGAGGTATATACAATTGACAGGCAAATCCCTCCAGGTACACAGTCATCCCTGCATGCCTTGATGTTAGCCCCACAGGCTTGGAGCTCTGCTTCCATCTATGCACATACACTTATTCAGTATACTGTTTCCAGTTCTAATTAAAGGATTTAAGATATTGAGATGCTATTATGCTTGCATTTCTTTTTAATAGATGACATGCCTGTCTGCAGTTAGGTTGAACTATCTGGCAGTCCAATTTAACTACCCAAGTATCAATGGTTGTTTTGGCTGGTGGTCTGGTTACAAATTTGTTTGGATTTTGAATTCTTTGCTCTAACCTTATTTTTCAGTTAAGTTCTGTCATTTATAGTGCTCAATTTTGCCAAATACAAGGTTTTTCAGGAATGCATCCACAGCATTTTGCAAGAATGCCTGTATATGCAAAAAAAATTTTCAGAAAAGAACTATGCTTCATATATATAGCATTATATGATATAATTTTTATATAGTATGATTATTTTTACAACACATATATATATAGGAAAAAGGGGTTTATGATTGTTCATGTGAGTTTTTCAACTTTTCTATATGTCTTTGTGTGGGAATAAGAGTTTTAAAGCTAAAAAAGCAATGGTTAACCCAGAGTCCAGTCATTTAAACAACCAGAAAGGTCAGGTTCAAGGGCTAAAAGATGAAGGTGGTGTAAGTCCTATAACTGCCTGTGGGTTAGGAAATTGTCAGCACTCCCTTGTG
>PVHX01015423.1:0-46624 GCA_004024805.1 Geosciurus inauris
CCAGAGGTGCTTTGTTTGGCGGTGGTGTTCAGTTTGAAACCTCCTTTCTAGTAGTCTTATCAGTTGCTGAGAGAAGTTGGCTTCACCAATCAAATACAACCTGAGTTTTCAAAACTTCCCACCCCCAAGTGATTCTAATGTGCATCAAAATTTGAGAACCACTGGCTCAGAGCAGAGTAGCCCAGTAAAGTTAGTTGAGTTGGATACAATTTTACTTTCTTATAGATTATAAATTAGTATTGTTCTGTTATTAACCTAATACTGTTTTCAGTAAGTATTGAAACTTATTCAAGTTAGAAAGGTAGGAAAGTAAGGGAAGCTCTCAACCTGTTTTCTTATCTGTAACTAAAATAAGCAATTTGCCCACAAGTACCTCCCACGGAGACAGGGACAGGTTTATTCCAAACAACATTGCATAGAGGGGAGTACCCAGAAAGATATGAAATTTTAGCTAAAGCTAAATTTTAAATTTATAGCCTTTTTTTCCTTTTTTTCTTTTTTGGGACAGGGTCACACTGGCCTAGAACTCCTGGGCTCAAGAAGTTCTCTTGCCTCAGCCTCTCAAGTAGCTGGGACTACACGTACACACCACTGTCCCCAGCTAAAAGTCAAACTTTGAATTTAATACCTTAGCCTATCATTTCTGAGACTGCTCAGTTTATTTACATAAATTCTCATTCAGTGAATATTTATTGGTCTTTTCTCGTGGTCCAAGAACTATACCAGGTACTGACAATAGAGGAGAGAATATGGAATTACTATGCACACAAATAATTAAGATAATTATAATTATAAGAAATACCATCAAAAAGATGTACAGCATGCTAAGATAGCAGGTCTACCCTGTTCTAAGGGGTCAGGGAAGATTTTCCTGATTAACTGACAGGTAATCAGATTTACAGGGTGAGTCAGAGCTGGGAGTGTAACTCAGTGGTAGTGAGCCTCTGTTTGATCCCCAACACTGAAAAAAACACACTTGAATAAAAAGTAAGTCAGACGTGGCCAAATGATAAAGAAAATGAGTGCTATCCTTTGGAGTTTAAATGTCCCCCAAAGGCCTGATCCCCATAGTGGCATTATTGGGAGGTGGTAGAACCTTTAAGAGGTTGGGCCTAATGGAGGTTTTAGATCATTGAGGAAATGCCCTGTGGGGGACAGCAGGACCTCAGCCCCTCCTCTTCCTTTCATGCCCCAGCCCTGAGGTAAACACTTCTGGTCTGCCACATGTTCCTGCCATGATAAGCTGCTTCACCACAGCCCCAAAACAATGAGGCCATTTGATCATGGAACCAGGTCCTCCAAAATGCTGAACCCAAGTAAACCTTTCTTCCTCCTAAATTGATTATCTCAAATATTTGTTACAGTAACAGAAAGCTGAGTAACACAATTAGGTTGAAATGCAAGGACATTCTGTCTGCCAAAAACTAAGAGGAAGAGTTGATCTTATGCTGGGAGTGGGATAAATATGCACCCCCAAGAAAGTCCACGGTGATGGTGAGATCTAAAGAAAGCGCTCTGCTACCTGAAGTGGTCTCTGTGGAGAGCACAGCTTCCAGCCAGCTCAAGTGCTTCTCACCAAGTCAATGAGACCGAGCACCTGTAAAATCACAATAAGCTTCAATTACCGAACCCAACTGTGTTCCGGGAACAGTACCAGGAATCTTCTTAGCATTCACTCTTATAATTTCTTGGGTCTGCATCAACTCAGTTTGGTTTCTACTAGAATAAAGGCCATGAAGAAATCATATTTAACACATAAATGGTATAACAAACAAATTTTGAATTTGCTCGGTTAATCCCTGGGCACTAGGGGAGGATAAGAAAGTAACTCAGAGAAAAGAAAGAAAACTAACATTTGTCAAGTGCTTACTATGTGCCAGGCACTAGACTGAGTTTTGCATGTATTATCTGTGTTTTTATCTCTTTTAGTCTTCTCAATACCCCAGGAAATGAGCATTAGTTTTCTCATTTTAAAACATGGAAAGCAAGAATTGGAAAAGGGAAGTAACTTTCTCAAGGGGAAAGCTAATAAACTGCCAAGTGAGAGCTGAATTTAGAGTCCTGTGTGAAAGCAAGGTCTCTATCAAAACAAACTGGGCACATACGTAATTGTGTCTGTTACCCTGGGAGCTGTGTTCCATCCCAAAGACACTGGTCTTTTTTCTTCCACTTTCATTGTTGATTCTTTCTCCTCTGTTCTCCTGGTCAGTACTTGGTTTACTCTAACCCTCTCCCTATATCTGATTCTCCCTTTACATCCACCAAAGGTCCCTATGGAATACTCAAGCAGGATTTTCTCCCCTTCCCCCTAAAACTCTGATGTGATATGGAAGATTCATAATGCCAGCCATATCAGTCCAAAAGAATTCAAAGCCATTATTTTACCTACTTCCTTTATCACAGAGATGTGGACAGGATCTCAGGATGCAATGGTCTAACGGAAACATTTTTAGCTCTGTTGCTGATGTATTACTCTGTTTCAAGGTCTTATTGTTGTTGTATTGGTATGATTTTATTTGGATTCTAATATGACTTTGGGGGAATATGAGATCTGTAAAACATATTTATGCTGCTGCAATAAAAGAATTGAGATGGCTGTGAAGGGAGTAAAAGCGAAAAAAACATCAAAAGATGCTGAGAGTGGATACTCTATTCCCGTCCTCTGGATGGGGGCTCGTACAGGAACAATTTCCTAAATTATACAGATAAAAATTGAAAAGCCAAAATATAATTTCAGCTGGGAAGAAGATAGTGTGTAGTGTTGCTGTTGTTGTTGTTGTTTTTCTGTTCTACACAGAAGATATACAAGCTCCAGAAAATTATGTTTTCCAAGTTCTGTGTGCATGTTTATAGTGACTTTGGATTTTATCAATTGTAAAACACACACACACACACAATCATAGTTCATCTTTACAAGAACAAAAACTTATTTTAATCTATTTATTTAATGTAGGCTAAGATTTTGTTTTGTTTTTTCGTTATACTGAAGCCAAGCCTTTGTCCCAGAGCTGTGGAATGGTGGGCCAGGCAGGTTGGAGTGCAAGCAGCGAGTACAGCCACAGCCACATGGAGCCCACCACACAGAAACGTGTGGCACAGGGGTCCAGGGCCAAGGCAAGCCAGGATGCACCAACCTGTCACACCACAGCAGCCCAGCTGGGCCTGGTGCAGACATCTGTTCCACAAAGCCCAGAACTCTTAGCATCCATAATCCCACGACCTCAGTCTTCCCACTTTGCCATGAGCAGTAGAAAAATGGAAGTGAGGCAGATCCAAATGGGAGTTCTAGACTAACCAACAGCGTTGGTACTTTTCCACACTCTGATTAGCATGGCCCAATAGCATTGACTCAAGTGCTATATAAATTCCTAGACTAGCACCCTCAAGCAGCAAACCCTATCAAGTCCCCTCTCACCCTGAAATTGTGTTTCTATTCACATGTGAATAAATCCCACTCATATACTCATTCATCCTCATGGGTGAATTCCATTCTTTGAATCCACAAGACAAGAATCCAGAAAAAAAGAAATTAGTGGGGAGCTGCTGGGGTCTGCTGCAATACTGGAGGACACAGCCCACCATTAAGAGCCAAAACACATCTTGGCTACAGAGGCCTGCAGCTTATGCAGAGACCACCCGCTAGCAGAAGCAGAGAAACTCCAGTTTCAGTATGGTCTAAGCATCATTCTCCAAAATGTCTAGAAAAAAGTTTTATGAACTTTAACATCTGTTTTTATTGAAGTTAAGCTCTTTATAAAGGTAGTAATATATAGGATGCATACCTTTAACATAGTAAAACATATGCCTCCCATCCCAAACCTACCATCATGCTTAATGATGAAATATAAGAAGAATTTCATTAGAGTGAGAAAAGACAGAGATGTCTTGATTACCACCACTATCCAACATCATTCTGTACATAACAGCCACAGCAATTAGAGAGGGAACTATCCATAAAGTCTATAAATTAGAAAGGAAAAGGTCAGTGCATTTGCATAGGGTAGTATTATGTACCTGAAAGACCAAGGAGAAGCAACCAAAAAATTTTTTGAACAAGAAAATTCAGTAAAGTGAGCAAATAAAATTCAAATGTCCAGAAAGTAGTAGCTCTTATTTATAAACAACAAGGCTAGGTATTTTACCATAGAAATACATTTTTATATGTGCAAGACCTATATGATTAAATGTTTTAAGTGATATATAAGACCCAAAAAGGGACTTGAGCAATTGAAAAGCCATAGCATATTCTTTGACAGGAATACTCTATTTCATGAAGATGACACACCTGTAAATTTAATATAAAATCAATAAAAATATCAAAACAATTTTTGAAACTAGACAAGCTGATCCTAAAGTTTATGTGGGGAAAATAATACACAAAAATAACCGAGATAATTCTGAAAAATATCATGAAAAGAGTCTGAACTGAAAGATTTAAATGTACACATATAATAAGGCAATAGTAATTAAAAGTAAGATATTGAAGCATAATTTAAAAGACATAGTAATTGAAAATAAACACCAGAAAGAAGTCCAAACACATTCAAGAATTTGTTATGCGATAAAGGCATTGTTTCAAAATGGCAAAGGAAAGATGGCATTGAAAAAAAAAACCTGGACACTACGCAGAAAAACACAATTTTAAAACCATATGTTACATCATAAATCCTGTATGAATAAAAGTTTCAATGCAAACAACTGCAAACCAAAAATATTAAAAGGAAATATAAAATTTATTTTGGAAATGGCACCAAAAAAGCCTATTTAAGCATGATCTATACCCCAGAATAATTTTAAAGAAACTACAAAATTCAGCTACATAAAAGTCAAGAACAGGCTGCAGGTAGAATTCAGTGGTAGAGCATTTGCCCAGCTTGCACAAGGCCTGGGGTTCAATTCTTAGCAACACACGCACACGCACACACACACACAATCAGCATCACACTTGAAGTCCCAATGCAGTAAGACAAGAAAAGGAAATAAACGTTATAATAGTGGGGAAGAAATAAAGCTCTCTTTGTGTGTAGTTGACATAATTGTTTGTGTAGAAAATCTGAAGAACAAAAGACATTCCTAGAACTAATAAGTGATTACAGCAAACTTGCCTTATACAAAGTTAATATACAAAAACCAATCATTTTGCTATATGCCAGTAATGAACAAGTGGAAATTTAAAACACAATGCCATTTATATTAGCACCCAAAAAAGGGAAAAATGGGTATTAATCTAACTCTTTCTACTTATATACTCTGCATGAGGAAAAACATAAAACTCTGATGAAAGACATCAAAGAATTAAATAAATGGAAAATATTCTAGGGTTATTGACTGAAAGACTCAATATCGACAAGATATCTTTTTTTCTTTTCTCAACAGGACCTATAGACTCAAAACAATCCCAATTAAACTTAGAGCAAGGCATTTTGTGGATACTGACAAATTATTCTGAAGTTTCTATAGAGAGGTGGAAGACAAAAAATAGTCAACAAAATACGGAAGAACAAAGTTGGAGGACTGATACTACGCATCTTCTACTTACTACAAGGCTGCACTAATCAAGACAGTGTGGTACTGGTGAAAGGAAACTAATGTATCAATTGAACAGAATAGAGCCCAGCAATAGATTCCCATAAATGCAGTCAAATACTTTCTTTTTCCTCAGACTAATTTTTTAAATTTACTTATTCTAATTAGGTACACATGACAGCAGAATGCATTTTGATTCATTGTACACAAATGGAGCACAACTATTCATTTCTCTGGTTGTACATGGTGTGATTCTACATCATGTGGATACTGACAAATCATTGACAGTCATACATGTAGCTAGGGTATTGATGTCCATCTAATTCCACTATCTTTCCTGCCCCCATGTCCCCTCCCAACCCTCCCTTTTGACCAAATTTCCTCCAGTCTTCCAATGTCTCCTCCCCCATTATGAATCTGCATCCAGATCCACTTATCAGAAAGAACGTTTGGCCTTTGGATTTTGGGGATTAGCTTACTTTGCTTAGCATGATATTCTCCAGCTCCAACCATTTACCTGAATATGCCATGATTTTATTCTCTTTTAATGCTGAGTAATATTCCATTGTGTATATATGCCAGTTTCTTTATGCATTCATCTATTAAAGGACATCTAGGTTGCTTCCACAATTTAGCTATTGTGAATTGAGCTGCTATAAACATTGAAGTGGCTGCCTCACTGTAGTATGCTGATTTTAAGTCCTTTGGGTATAGACAAGGAGTAGGATAGCTGGGTCAAATGGTGGTTCCATTCCAAGTTTTCTAAGGAAACTCCATACTGCTTTCCAGACTGGTTGCACCAATTTGCAGTTCCACCAGCAATGTGTGTATGTGCCTTTTCCCCCACATCCTCTCCAACACTTATTGTTGTTTGTATTCTGGATAACTGCCATTCCTGACTGATGTGAGATGAAATCTTAAAGTAGTTTTGATTTGCATTTCTCTAATGGCTAGAGATGTTGAACATTTTTTCATATATTTGTTGATGGATTGTATATCTTCTTCTGAGAAGTATCTGTTCAGCTCCTTAGCCCATTTATTGATTGGGTTGTTTGTTTTTTGGTTTTTGCTTTTTTTTTTTTTTGTTTTTATGTGTTAAGTTTTTTGAGTTCTTTATATATCCTGGAGATTGGTGCTTTATCTGATGTGCGTGTGGCAAAAATTTGGTCTCAAAATGTAGATTCTCTCTTCATCTCACTGATTGTTTCTTTTGCTGAGGAGACACTTTTTAGTTTGAATCCATCCCATTTATTGATTCTTGATTTTATTTCTTGTGCTTTAGGAGTCTTCTTAAGGAAGTCGAGGTCTAATTCAACGTGATGAAGGTTTGAGCCTATGTTTTCCTCTATTCGGCACAGGGTCTCTTGTCTAATTCCTAGATCCTCGGTCTACTTTAAGTTGAGTTTTGTGCATGGTGAGAGATAGGGGTTTAGTTTCAATTTTTTGCATATGAATTTCCAGTTTTCCCAGCACCATGTGTTGAAAAGGCTATCTTTTCTCCAGTGTATGTTTTTGGCACCTTTGTCTAGTATGAGGTAACTGCATTTATGTGGGTTTGTCTCTGTGTCTTCTATTCTGTACCATTGGTCTAAGTGTCTATTTTGGTGCCAATACCATGCCATTTTTGTTACTATAGCTTTGTAGTATAGTTTAAGGTCTGGTATTGTGATGCATCCTGCTTCACTCTTCTTGCTGAGGATTGCTTTGACTATTTGGGGTCTCTTCCAAATGAATTTCATGATTGCTGTTTCTATTTCTATAAGGAATGATGTTGGGATTTTAATTGGCATCACATTAAATCTGTAGAGTGCTTTGGGTAGTATGACCATTTTGACAATTTTTACTCTGCCTATCCAAGAGCATGGGAGATCTTTTTATCTTCTAAGATCTTCTTCAATTTCTTTCTGTAGTGTCCTGTAGTTTTCATTGTAGAGGTCTTTCACCTCTTTTTTAAATTGATTTTCAAGGTTTTCTTGGGGATTTTTTGTTTGATTTTGTTTTTGTTTTTGTTTTTGTTTTTGAGGCTATTGTGAATGGGGTAGTTTTCCTAATTTCTCTTTCAGAGAATTCATCACTGAGGTATAGAAATGGATTTGATTTATGGGTATTGATTTTATACCCTGATACTTTACTGAATTCATTTATTAATTCTAGAAGGTTTCTGGTGGAATTTTTTGGATCCTTAGGCATAAAATCATTGGCAAATAATGATAGTTTGAGTTCTTCTTTTCCTATTTGTATTCCTTTAATTTCTTTCATCTGTCTGATTGCTCTGGCTAGAGTTTCAAGGACTACGCTTAATAGAAGTGGTACAAGAGGACATCCCTGTCTTATTACCATTTTTAGAAGGAATGCTTCCAATTCTTCTCCATTTAGGATGATGTTGGCCTTTGGTTTAGTGTAGATAGCTTTTACAATGTTGAGGTATGTTCCTATTATCCCTAGTTTTTCTAGTGTTTTGAACATGAAGAGGTGCTGTATTTTGTCAAATGCTTTCTCAGCACCTGTGGAGATAATCATATGATTCTTATCTTTAAGTCTATTGATGTCATGAATTACATTTATTGATTTCTGTATGTTGAACCAATCTTGCATACCTGGGATGAAACCCACTTGATCATGGTGCACTATCTTTTTAATATATTTTTTATATGCAATTTGCCAGAATTTTATGAGAATTTTTGCATCTATATTCATCAGGAATATTGGCCTGTAATTTTCTTTCTTTGATGTGTCTTTGTCTGGTTTTGGAATCAGGGTGATACTGGCCTCATAGAATGAGTTTGGTAGGGTTCTCTCCTTTTCTATTTCATGGACTAATTTGAGGAGTATTGGTATTAATTCTTCTTTGAAGGTCTTGTAGAACTCAGCTGAGAATCCATCTGGTCCTGGGCTTTTCTTGGTTGGTAAGCTTTCAATGGCATCTTCTATTCCCTTGCTTGAAATTGATCTGTTTAAGTTATGTATGTCCTCCTGATTCAGTTTGGGTAGATCATATGCCTCTAGAAATTTGTCAGTGTCTCCAAGATTCTCTGTTACTGGAGTAGAGATTTTCAAAATAGTTTCTAATTATATTCTGTATTTCAATAGTATCTGTCATGATATTTCCTTTTTATCACAAATTTTAGTAATTTGAGTTTTCTTTCTCCTTTTTTCTAGGGTGGCTAAGGATTTATCAATTTTGTTTATTTTTTTCAAAGAACCAGCTTTTTGTTTTGTCAATTTTTTGAATTGTATCTTTTGTTTCAATTTCATTGATTTCAGCCCTGATTTTAATTATTTCCTGACTTCTACTTCTTTGGTGTTGAATTGTTCTTTTCTAGAGCTTTGGGATGTAATGTCAAGGCATTTATTTGTTGAACTTTTTTTCTTTTAATGAATGAGCTCAATGCAATGAACTTTCCTCTTAACACAGCCTTCATAGTGTCCCAGAGATTTTGATATGTTGTATCATGGTTCTCATTTACCTCTAAGAATTTTTTATCTCCTCCCTGATGTCTTCTATTATCCATGCATCATTCAATAGCATATTGTTTAGGCTCCAGGTATTGAAGTAGCTTCTATTTCTTATTTTATCATTGATTTCTAATGTCATTCCACTGTGGTCTGATAGAATGCAGGGTAGTATCTCTATTCTTTTGTATATGCTAAAATTTGTTTTGTGGCACAACATATGGTCTATTTTAGAGAAGGATCTGTGTGCTGCTGAGAAAAAAGCGTATTCACTTGTTGATGGATGAAATATTCTGTATATGTCTGTTAATTATAAATTATTTTTAATATATTTTTTCACTGTTGATGGGCCTTTATTTTATTCACTTATTTATATGCAGTACTGAGAATTAAACCCAGTGCCTCATACATGCTAGGCAAGTGCTGTACCACTGAGCCACAACTCCAACCCTAATTCTAAATTATTGATTATATTATTGAGTTTTATGGTTTCTTTGTCTAGTTTTTATTTGGAAGATCTATCCAGTTGTGAGACAGGTGTGTTAAAGTCATCCAGTATTGTGTTGTGGTCTATTTGATTCTCAAAATTGAGAAGGGTTTGTTTGATATATGTGGATGCTCCACTGTTTGAGGCATAGATATTTATGATTGTTATGTCTTGTTGATGTATGATTTCCCTAAGCAGTATGAAATGACCTTCTTTATCCCTTTTCACTAACTTTGGTTTGAAGTCCACTTTATCTGATATGAGGATGGAAACCACTTATTTATGCAGTTCATGTGAGTGGTATGTTTTTTCTCATCCTTTCACCTTCAGTCTGTGGATGTCTTTTCCTATGAGATGAGTCTCTTGAAGGCAGAATATTCAGTCAACTAATCTTTGGCAAAAAATAACAGGCAATACAATGGAGCAAAGATAGCTTTTATAACAATTGGTGATAAAATAACTAAATATCCAAAAGAAAAAAACTAAGACTAAGTATGTGGCTCAGCTGGAAAGAATGTGTTGAGAATGCACAAGGTCCTGGGTTCAATCCTCAGCACCAAACAAATCAACAACCAAAAGGTATCTGAACACAGACCTTTAAAAACTAATTCATAATGGAAAATGCAAAATTATAAAACTTCTAGAAGACAGCATAGTAGAAATCTAAGTGATCATATTTTAGACCACAAAGCAACTCAGCCAATACAAGAAAACTGATATAATTGCTTGCATCTTATCTGTTTATAATGGAACGAAATTAGAAATCCACATCAAAAACCCTACAGAAACTATACAAACACATCAAGATTTAAACAATACACTTTTGACTGATGAATGGATGATAGAAGAAATCAGAGGAGAATTTCAAAAATTCTTAAAATCAAACAAGAATAGTGATACAACACACCAGGACTTCCAGAACACTATGAAGGTCGTTCTAAAAAGAAACACAATGGGGGCTGGGATTATGGCGCAGTGGTAGCGTGCTCGCCTAGCACGTGTGAGGCACTGGGTTCGATCCTCAGCACCACATAAAAATAAAATATTCTGTCCACCTACAACTAAAAAATAAAAATATCTTAAAAAAAAGAAACACTATGAAGGTAGTTCTAAAAAGAAAGCTTTTAGCTATGAGTGCCTACATAAGAAATTAAGACAAATCCCCCAAAAAAACCCTAATGATATATCTCAAGGCCCTAGAAAAATAAGAACAAACCAATTCCAAAACCAATAGAAAGAAATAATTAAGATAAGAGCTGAAATCAATGAAATTTAAGAAAAACAATACAAAGGATCAATGAAACAAAGAGTTGATTCCTTGAAAGATAAAATTGATAAGGCCTTCACCAAACTAACCAAAAGAAAAGGAAAGAAGACCCAAATTGATAAAATTATAGATGAAAAAGGAGAAATCATCACAGATATCATAGAAATCCAGAGGGTTATTAGGGACTATTTTGAACCCTAGAAGAAATGGATACATCTTTAGATACCTATGACCTGCCAAAATTGAATTAAGTGGACATAGAAAACCTAAACAGACCAATAACTAACAATGAGATAGAAACAGTAATAAAAAGCTTTCCAACAAAGAAAAGCCCAGGATCAGGTGGGTTCTCAGCTGAATTCTACCAGACATTTAAAGAGGAACTAATGGCAGTGCTCCTCAAATTATTACATGAAATGGAAAGGAATGGACCACTTCCAAATTCATTCTATGAAGCCAGTATCACACTCATACCAAGACCAGACAAGGACACATCAAGGAAATAACGCTACAGACCAATATCCCTGATGAACTTATATGCAAAAATCCTTAATAAAATATTAGCAAACCATATCCAAAAGCATATTAAGAAGATTGTACATCATGACCAGATTGGTTTTATCCCATGAATGCAAGGATGGTTTAACATATACAAGTCAATAAATTTAATTCATCACATAAATAGAATTAAGGAAAAAATCACTAGTCATATCAATAGATGCCAAAAAAAATCTTTGGTAAAATTAAGCACCCATTCATGATTAAAAACCAATACACTGAAGAAACTAGGGATAGAAGGAAACAACCTCAATATCATAAAGGCTACATATTGAAAACCCAAAGCCAATCGCATATTAAATGGAGAAAAACTAAAAGCACTTCCTTTAATATCTGGAACAAGACAAGGATGTCCACTTTCACCATTCCTATTCAGTATAGTACTATAAATATAGCCAGAGTAGTTAAGCAGGAGAAGGAAATAAAAGGGATAAAAATAGGAAAGAATGAGATCAAATTATCACTGTAGACAATACGATCCTATACTTAGAAGATCTGAAACCTCCACCAGAAGATCGCTAGAGCTAATAAACACTCAGAGCAAAGCAGAAGGATACAAACAAATATTAATAGCATTCCTATGCGCCAACAATGAAGCTACTAAGAAAGAAATCAAGTAAATGGTCCCATTTACAAAAGCCTCAAAAAAATCCCTAGGCAAGGCTGGGGTTATGACTCAGTGGTGGAGCACTTACCTAGTATGTGTGAGGCACTGGGTTCGATTCTCAGCACCACATATAAAATAAATGAATAAAATAATAATAAAAGGTCCATCAGCATCTAAAAAAATATTTTTAAAAAATCCCTAGGCACAAATTTAACCAAGGAAATGAAAGATCTCTACAATGAAAACAATATAACATTGAAGCAAGAAACTGAAGACCCAAAAGATGAAAAGATTCCTCATATTCATAGATAGGCAGAAATAATTAAGATCAGAGCTGAAATCAATGAAATTTAAGAAAAACAATACAAAGCATCAATGAATAAAAGAGTTGATTCCTTGAAAGATAAAGTTGATAAAGCCTTCACCAAACTAACCAAAAGAAAAGGAAAGAAGACCCAAATTAATAAAATTAGAGATGAAAAAGGAGAAATCACCACAGATATCATAGAAATCCTGAGGGTTATTAGGGACTATTTTGAAAACCTAGAAGAAATGGATACATGTTGTTAAAATGATCATATTACCAAAAACAATATATAGATTCAATTTAATTCCCCTCAAAATACCAATGACCTTCTTCTCAGAGCTAGAAAAAGAAAGACATAAAATTAATTTGGAAGAATAAAAGACCCAGAATAGCCAAAGCAATTCTAAGCCAAAAAAGCAAAGCTGGAGTCATCACAATTCCTGACTTCAAATTATACTACAGAGCTATAGTAAAAAAAAAAAAAAAAAAATCTTCATGGTACTGGCATAGAGGTAGACACATAGATCATTGATACAGAACAGAGACACAGAGATAAACCTATAGAAACTGTTATCTGCGCCTTAACAAAGGTACCAAAAACAAGTTAGAGAAAAGAGCCTTTTTAACAAATGGTGGTGAGAAAACTGGTTATTCATAAGTAGAAAAATGAGACTAGACCCTTATACCTCACCATGCACAAAAGTCAACTCAAAATGGATTAAAGATCTAGACAAATACTGTGCAACTCCTAGAAAAAAACATAGGGTTGACACTCCAACAGATAGGCACAGGCAATGATTTCCTTTTTCTCTACATCCTAAACAGCATTTATTATTGTTTGTATTCCTTTTCTTTAATTTTTTTAGTTGTTGATTGACTTTTATTTATTCATTTATTTATATGAGGTGCTGAGGATTAAACCCAGTGCCTCCCACATGTGAGGCAAGCGCTCTACCACTGAGCCACAGTCCCAGCCCCTGTTTGTATTCTTGATAACTGCCACTCTAACTGGGGTGAGATGAACTCTCAGTGCAGTTTCAATTTGCATTTCCCTAATTGCTAAAGATGTTGAACAGTTTTGGGGGGGGGGGATACTGGGGATTGAACTCAGAGGTATTCAACCACTGAGCCACATCCCCAGCTCTATTTTGTGTTTTATGTAGAGACAGTGTCTCACTGAGTTGCTTTGCACCTCACCATTGCTGAGGCTGGCTTTGAACTTGCGATCCTCCTGTCTCAGCCTCCCAAAGTGCTGGGATTACAGGCGTGAGCCATCGCTCCCAGCTAGATGTTGAACATCTTTAATGTATTTGTTGGCCATTTGTATTTCTTCTATTGAAGAATGTCTTTTGAGTTCGTTTGCACATTTATTTGATTTTCCATGTTTTTTTGAGTTCTATATGTTGGATCTTAATCCTCTGTCAGAAGAGTAGCTAGCAAAGAGTTTTCTTCCATTCTGTAGCCTTTCTCTTCACATTCTTGTTTCCTTTGCTGTGCAGAAACTTTTTAATTTGATTCATACCATTATTAACTCTGCATTATCTCGCAAGCCTTGGTGGTTCTATAGAGAAAGTTGTTGCCTAAAAAGTAAATTTTATTTTAGAAAGTGAAAATCTCTTGCCTAGTAGAAGCCTCCACAAATAAGTTGAAAGTAAAAGGTTTGCCACAAATATCACAGTCAAAAGGCTTATTTTCTTATATACAACATCAACATATAGAGGAAAAGATGGGAAAAAAAATAAAGAAGTCAGAGAAAATGAAGTATAATTTTTTTGTATTGCTGGAGTTCAAACCCAAGGGCTTCATGCATGCTAGGCAAGTGTGCCACCGAGCCCAATAATTCTTAAATATGTTTCTTAAATGTAAAGCCTTACACATTATAATTTAAGAAGATATTAAAATTAAAATTACATTAAAGAGCTATAAAATGTAGAAAGCAAAACCCTGACAGAACTAAAAGGATAAATAGACAAATGCATAACTTATAATTGAGAATGTCAGCACACTCCCTCGTAATTACTAAAACAGTAGACAGAAAATTGGTAAACATGAAGACTTGAACAACACTATCAATCAAGTCTACCTAAGTGATATTTATAGACTACTACATCTAACACCCACAGAATAGACACTGTCTTAAAGTGCACAGAATATTCACAAACTAGATGACATGTTGGACTATAAAACAAGTCTTAATAAATTTCCAAGGAAATTATACAGACTACATTGTCTGACCACAACTAAATTAAATTAGAAATCAAAAACAAAAAGATATTTGGAAAAACCCCAAAATATTTGGAAATAAAACAACACCTTTGTAAATCACTAATGAACCAAAGAGGAAATTAGAAAACGTTTTTAACTGAATACAAATGAAAACACAACATATTAAAATTTGTGGTATGTAGCTAACGTAATTTTTAAAGGAAAACCTACAGCTTTAGATACTTACATTAGAAATAAAGTAGAAAAGCCTGAAATCTGATTCCATCTTAGGACTTGGAAAACAGAAGAGCAAATTAAGTCTACAGAAGGAGAGAGAAGGCAATCATAAAGATAAAAGTAGAAGTCATTGAAGCAGAAGAGAAAAACAAAACAAACAAATCAATAAAATAAAAAAGAGGTCAGTTATTTGGAACAAATCAATAAAAATTAGTAAACTTCTCACTAAGCTGGTCAAGAAAGTGTGAAAAAGCCGGACGCAGTGGCGCCCATCTGTAATCCCAGCACTTTGGGAGGCTGAGACAGGAGAATCGGGAGTTCAAAGCCAGCCTCAGCAACGGCGAGGCGCTAAGCAACTCAGTGAGACCCTGTCTCTACATAAAACACAAAATAGGGTTGGGGGTGTGGCTCAGTGGTCGAGAACCCCTGAGTTCAGTCCTTGGAACCAAAAAAAGAAAAAAGAAAAGAAAGTGAGAAAACAGAAACAATGAACATCAGAAATGAAATGTTCTATAAACATTAATCAAATAATTAGGGATAATGCAAACAATTTATGCTAACAAATTTAACCACTCAGATGAAACAAAGAAATTCCTTAAAAGACACTGCCAAAGCTATCGTAATTTAAAAAGGGGAAATCAAAATAGCACCGTTTAAAATCTTTTTAAAAAGAAATCTCCAGCTCTGAATTGCTTCACTGTTTAATCCTATCAAAATTAAGGAAGAAATACTATCAACCCTATACAAACTATTCTGGAAAATAAAAAATGAGGGAACTTTTTCAAACATATTTACAAAGACAGTGTTGCTCTGATCCAAAACCTAAAGCCTTTGCAAGTAAGAAATATATGGACCAATATCCCTCATGAACATAGATGAAATCCTTAGCAAAATATTAGCAAATCAAATCCAGTGGTATATAAAGAGATAGTACATAATGACCAAGGAAGAGTTTATCTGAAGGTCAGAAGATTGATTTAATCTTCAAAAATCTATCAACATAATTCACTATATTCCTAGAATGATTAAGAATCAATACAGGATGATCATAATGGATGGAGAAAAAACATCTGACCAAATATAACACCTATTTATTATTTCTTATAACTTTCATTTACTATTTCCTAAACTTCCTAAATTAGCAATAAATGGGAAATTCCACAACCTGATAAAGAAGACCCATGAAAACCAGTAGCTAACATCAAACGTAATGGTGGGCTGGGATTGTAGCTCAGCGGTAGAGTGCTTACCTCGCATATGTGTGGGGCCCTGGGTTCGATCTTCAGCACCACATACAAAGCAATAAAAAAATAAAGACATTGTGTCCATCTACAACTAAAAAAATATTTAAAAAAAAAAATCTTAATGGTGACGACAAAACTTTGTCTCTAAGATCAGGATCAAGGTTAGGATGTCCACTTCTGTCCCTTGTATTCAGCACTGCCCTGGAGGTCCCATCTATTCCAATAAGTCAAAAAAATAGATAAATAAAAGGCATACAGGTTGGAAAGGAAGAAGTAAAACTGCCCATTTGCAGTCAGCAGATACAGGGCTTAAAATTGATGTTAGCAATGTCGCAGGTTACAGAGTAAATATATAAACAAATATTACATTTCTATACACTAAGCAATAACCAAAAATGCCATTTAAAATAATCTGAGGATGTTAAATTTTACAATCAAAACTATGACATACTTTGGGTTGAATCTATCAAATACATGTGAGGCCTATACAATGAAACTACAAAACATCGTCAAGCATTTAAAGAAGACCTAAATAAATGAAGACCTAAGTAATCCATGTTCATTGACTGGAAGACTCAGTACTTTGTCTTCAGTCTTCCAAAATTGTCAGATGGCCAAAAAGAAGAAGGCTGCTACTAGTGCTGGGGGTGTAACTCAGTGGCTTGCACAAATCCCCAGGTTCAATCCCCTACACAGGTGGGTGCGGGGCTGCTCTGCGCATTGTGAGCAAGTCTTTTTGGAGACATGTGTTTTCATTTATCTTGAAGCAGAATTGCTGGATCCTTTGTCGGACATACAGATTGCATATATTTTTTCCTAAACTGTGGCTTGTCTTCATTTTCTAAAAATATCAGTTAAAGGGGGATTTTATAATTTCTATGAAGTGCAATAAATTTGATTTTTAAAAGTTACACTAGAGTACTATTTTTTACCCATCAGATTTACAAAGATCAAAAAGTTGAATGAAATTGTGTGGACAGAAGTGTAGGAAAACAGATCTTTTCAGACATTGCTGGTGAAATAAATTTATATAATCTCTGTGGAAAGTATTTGGCAAAAGCTATTGAATTTACAAACATATATGTTTTGACCTAGAGATTTCATTTCCAGGTATTTCTCTTACAAAACTCTTACACATATGTGAAATGACTTATGTTCAGGGCTATTCATTGTGGTTTTATTTGTAAGTACAAAATGTTGGGAACAATCTTAAAGTCTGTCAGTAGGAGACTGAAGGAAAAAAGTAGAGAACACTCACATGGCGGTGTGCACTGTCGTGTTGAAAATAGTCTATTTAGAAAGATGTTCAGAACACTGCTAAAGAAAAACAAGTTGCGGGGCTGGGATTGTGGCTCAGTGGTAGAGCGCTTGCCTCGCATGCGTGAGGCACTGGGTTCGATCCTCAGCACCACATAAAAATAAATAACATAAAGATATTGTGTCCATCTACAACTAAAAAAAAATTTTAAAAAAAGAAAAACAAGTTGCGTAGTATGTGTGTTTTTAAAAGATCTGCTTTTATGTAATTTATGCGAGATATTGTTAAAGGGATTATTTCAACTGAGGTAGGACTGGTGTGAATGGGCTTTTACTTTTCATTTTGTATCAGTTTGGGACAAAGCTAGTTTTATTACATGATGGAAACAAGTACCAAAAACAGATGAGTGATTTTTTTTTAACTCAACCACTGAGTCACCTCCCCAACCTTTTTATGTTTTATTTGAGACAGGGTCTCCCTAAATTGCGTATGGCCTCCCTAAATTGGTGACACTGGCTTTGAACTTGCCTCCTGCCTCAGCCTCCCAAGCTGCTGTTATTATTACAGGTGTGCATTACCACACCCAGCTCGTAATTTCTATCACACTGCTTAATTAGGTGGGTTAGGAGCTAGAGAAAAAGACACCATGCACAAAGACACATATTTCATGAACATGTGAAATGATCATTTTGATTTAACGGAAGATACTGAGCTTAAAGGCAGCAGCAAGAATGGTTCCTAAGAACAGGGTGGAGGCAGCTTGCCTCATCTTCTTTTTCCTGGTCCCTCGGTTTCCTAACAAGGATCACAGACTGATAACTTCCCTAGCCCAGGTTTTCTCCTGAAAAATGGCTAAATTCTCCCAAAATCTCAATGGCTTTATACTCTAACTTACTGCTATAGTTTGGATGTATTCAGAGGTTCCTGTGTTAATGACTTGGCCCCCAGGGTGGTGCTACGGGGAAGTGGTGACTAGCGATAGGTCCTTAGGTCATTGGGGTTATGCCTTGGAAGGGACCCTGACCCCTTCTTCTTCTTCTTCTTTGCTTCCTGGCCCTGAGGTGAACAGTCTGTTCTGCAACATGCTCCCCATCATTGTCATCTGACACCCCACCAAAGGACCCCACCTGGGTCCACCAGCACAAGGGCTGGAAACTAAAACTATGAGCCCAGGTCTTCTATATTCTATAAAACTATACCTCAGGTATTCTGTAACAGTAATAGGAAACTAACACAATAATATTAATCTCCTTGAAGAACTTGTATAAGTAATAATGTATTTCCACTTAAGGGAGTTGAACAAATATCAGGATTTACTCGTGTATGAACTAGATTCAGCAAGGTCTTAGCTTTACCCAGCACAAGGATACCGAGTCAGAGCCAGAGGTCCCTGGGTAGTGGAACTCGAGTTTCCCAGTGTTTCTAATACTTTTACGAAGTTCTCTTGTACTTTTATAAAAAGACAGATCTGCTGAGAGTGAGCACAAAGTGAAAATAAAAAATGGAAAATATCTGCATCTTCCCTCTGCTCATTTACCCCACCATTCATTTCCAGGTAGCTTCATTAGTCCTTGTTTTAATTTTTAAGTGTACCTCATTTGAGAGGCTGACCCAGGGTGGCCAACCTATCTAACTTTGCCCAGGATTTTCTCCACTGAACACTGCAAATCCTGCATGCTGGGAAAACTCTTCATCCCCAGAGAGCAAGAAAAGGGGTCATCATATTTGACCCTGACTTTCATTGCACTGTAAACCCAAACCTGATGCCAAACCCCCAAAGACATTTCTGCTTTTATTTCACTTCTTCCTTCATTCCCACATTGTTCCAATCAAAAGAGGGCATTTAATTGTAAGTATGAAAATTTCAGGATGAGGAATCATTCTTATTTTTTCCTGTTCCCTGTTTTATAAACTCCATTCCCTCCTGTTTTCAATTGCCTGTTACTACATATGAAGTTTTTTAAAGCCTGAATGCCAAATAAAATATATACGGGCAATTCTTGCATTGTGAAACTTGAAGTGCAGATAATTGTTTTTCTGTGAATTTAAAAATATGGACCAAAGGCATCAGGAAGACTGGACAGTATTTACAAGGTGAAAAAGTAATTGCTTTCAGCCCTGAATCTATGGCTGTATTTACTTCTGCTCTACACCAGATGGCAGACATGAGCGCTAATTCTTTTGCTTCTCCCTTACCAAGATTCTGAATTGAGTCAGACTTTTCTCAGTTCAAAGTCATAAATCAGAAATGTCCTTAGAGTGACCTATGGATGTAAATTACCAGAATTTATCATCTGCTGTTACATATGTGGGATCTTTCCTGATGTCCTGCTCAGAGAGTCATTTATTAAGTGTGTTCAAAAGAAACTTTTTCCTTTGAGGCCCCTCGATGTGGAAAACCTGATTCCCATGCATAATGACATACCCCTCTCTGGGCAAGGGACAAAGAGGAAGAACACTTGCAGAGATATTTAGAGGAGGAAAAGGAAAGAGCTGGGTCATACTTTCCACATCTTAACATTGGCAACAGCCTCTTAGGTGAATATGCCAATTGAATGTATAGCTTCTTTCTGGAGGTAGCTTAATGGTATACAGACCCTTGGTATACAGGCCCTTGCTATGCAGGCCCTGGGTTTAATGCCCAGCACTGGGGGAAAAAAAATTTTAAGAAGTGCCTAGCTCTCTTGACTTTCTAAGTCATCAACAGTGAGTTTTAGCAATCTTTATTTGTCCTCAGAACAAATTTCTAGAGTTGTTTCTTTCCATTTGTTCTATGGCATTATAGAGCCATAGCGAGTCACAATTTAGTCTCACTACCCTGACACAAACAAAAGGAACACAGCACCTTACCTTTCTGTTGTCTAAGTAATCTTGATACCAAACTCTCTCAGTCCCTTTCTGGGTAAAGGAAAACTTCAGACTTACAGGGAAAGAATACCCAGTCACTTCTCGTTACACAGTCTGCTTCTAGTTTACAAAAATTCTTTTCAGGTAAAAGCTCAGCCTTTCGGAATTTCCTCCCCAACCCTCCTCCTCCCCATAGTAGCATCTTGAGCTGGGGGAAATTAAACGTGGCCCTTCCTGGAGATCTTGGGGTGTTCCCCAGTCCTTGCAGTCCTCATAGGTTAAGCATGTGCATTATGCACCTGGTCAAACTCACCTCCCTGACACCCATGGCCG
Source organism: Geosciurus inauris (assembly GCA_004024805.1). Taxonomy (NCBI): domain Eukaryota; kingdom Metazoa; phylum Chordata; class Mammalia; order Rodentia; family Sciuridae; genus Geosciurus; species Geosciurus inauris. The sequence continues at coordinate 20,330 of PVHX01015423.1, forward strand.
GCATCCATTCTCTCTCCATTCCCTCAGGGCCCTGAGGTCCTCTAGCCTGGTTTAGCAACACTAGCCCCAGCTATTTCCTCATCTGAACATCCCCTCAGAGATTAGGCTTTGATTCCCATCCAAACGATCCACCTGCAGGCTTTGGGTTTAAGACGTTAAGGAGTCTCCAAGGAGGGAGACCCAGGCTCTTCCTCTGCCTAACCGATTTACACCCAGAATTTGACCCGGATGTGGCTGCACTTGGAATGCCCAATGGTGAAGGAGGAAAGAAGCTCTTGGCATTTGGTTTCAGCTTCTGTAGCATTCACACACACCCACCATCGTTCTGGGGCTTTAGCAGGGAAGCCATAACACATTTTTGGATACCTGACTCCCCCTGACACCCCGCCCACTTTCCTCCCTCCCTCCTCTCTCTCCTGTGGTCCAGCCACCGCATATAGTAGGGCACAATTTATTCTTCCTCTTCCTCTCTGCCTTGGACTTCTTGGTATCGTCATCTCCAGTTCTTCTGGGAGCCATGAAGCCTCCCTGCTCAAGCCCTTAAGGCTAACCATGACTTTGGTTTGACTTTCTTCCACCAGAACTCTTCACATGTGTTCTAGTCAACATTTTCACTGCTGTGACTAAAAGGTCTGACCAGAACAATTTTAGGGGAAGAGAAGTTTGCTTGGGGGCTCGTGGTTTCGGACATCTTGGTCCACCAATGGCAGGTTCTATTCCTTGGGCCTCAAGGTAAGGCAGAACATCATGGCGGAGTGAGTGGTAGAGGGAAGTGGCTCACATAATGATCAGTGAGTGGGGAGCGATCTCCCCCCAGTTACAAAATACATACCTACCCAACAGCCCCAATGAACCACTTCCTACAGCCACACCCCAGCTGCCTCCAGTTACCACTCAATTAATCCCATCAAGGATTAATTCACTGATTAGGTTAAGACTATAACCCAATCATTTCTCCTCCAAACCTTCTTGCACTGTCTCACATGTGAGCCTTTGGGAGACACCACATCTAAACCATAACAACATGTAAAAGTTGGGGATTGGAATTTAGAAATCATGTCTCTTTGTCCAAAAAGTTTCCCTTTCAACATACACACACACACACACACACACACACACACACCCTTAAAATAGTCAAGAAATGTATTGCTACGTCTTTGTTGCATATGACCTTCCCTTTTATTTTCCTGTAGCAATAAGCCTCATCATTGAGCTTATTCTTCATGTTGCAGGTTAAAAAAGAATAAGATTTTAAGGGACAAATTAATATAAATTATTTTCAGATATTGAAAATATTATCACTATTACAGGGTCTAGGAACTTCTTATGTATAGTATTTTAAATAGGACTTAGCACATAAGCTAAGTGTTAACTTTTATCATTATCAATATTACTACTGAATAGAAAGCAAAGACCAAAGATAAGGACGCAGAGTCCATTGTCATATTGGGGCTGATAATTATGAAACCCTAATATTAGGAAATAGCATACCTTTTAAATTTCCATTTCAAATGTTTAAGATATAGAAAAGAAAAGAAAGGGTTATATATGAAATCAGAATATAATTTGAACTGGCTTTAGGAGGGGTCATTCCATTGCCTGATCCAACACCTGTGAACCATCTAACTTTCTGGGTTACGTATTTCTATTTTGATTGGGTGGTTGTACTTAATATCAGAGGAACACATGTTCTAGTTTTCCTAAATCGACATAAACCAACTCAATTGCCTTTACCACCCCAGATAATAAAGGACAACATGGAGCAGCAGGAAGGATGTGAAAGAAGCTCCAACTGGCAGCTAACACACAGTTATTATAAAAGAAAATTATTGTCAGAAAACCATCACCTCCTCATGACATAGTGGGAAAGACAGGGAGAAGCTACACTGTCAATGACAGTTAATAGAAAGTTGCTTCAGCTGTAGATTTTATGATCAAAACATCCAAGTTGAAACATACATGTCGTTTCTGTTTTCTCTCAATGTGACAGCTACTAGCCCTGGTCCATTAAGCAGACAGACTTGTGTGTGAATCTGCTGGGTGAGGTGGTATTAACCTCTTTGACATTGTTTTTACTTACCCAGGGGCTCTGGTTTCTTCAGTTAATGTGGATTTGGTGTTAATATTTCTATCCTTCCAAAAGACATGATTACAGGTGCCACCTAACCCTTGAGAACAATTATACTCTTTGCTACAAAGTGCCCAGTGTCCTAGAAAATCAATAAGTCAGTCCAAATGTATAAGATTAAAGTTTTCAAAAAATCAATATATCAGGAGGAAAAAGTACAGTCTCTGGCCAACTAGATATTTCAAAAGTTATATCATTTTAAAATGACATAACCATTTTGGGGCCTACTTTTTCAGGGTATGGATTTTATAAAAGCAGTCATGGTTTAATTGTTATGACATCTTTAATCGTCACTTAACAAAACCCTGAATACCTCACAGGAATTCTTGGAGCCCAAAGTAAAAAACAGAACAGAGAGCAACAGCCATGGCCCATAATTCATTAAACTCAGGACTATTCCAGAAGCCTGGCCAGATGGTGTTGGAAGGCAAGATATAAAGAGTGCCATTTCCTATGGTCTGTGACTCTTCACCAAGGATTCTGGTCTGGTATGAAGGCTTCCTCCTGTGGTGCCTAGAGTTCTCCCACAGCACCTCAGTGGCTTTGTGGGGACCCAGAGGGACAGATGTGCATATATCTGGCTTCCAGAGATTCTGAAAAAGGGTTCTACAGTTTTAAAAGCAACTATCTTAAGCCCTACTGTATAACCACAATAGAGAAAATGATAAATAAGTCACAATTCTCCTCAGTTATACCCATCCTCAAAGCCAACAGGAACCTGCAGCATGGATTTCAAATCCCTAAAAGCAACTAGAATAGACTGCTTATAAAAATATATTAATAAAATTTGTTTTGAAAATAAAAATGACTGAAATGCCAGAGGCATGCATAAGGTGCTCAGTACAATTATTCTCAACCCTGGACATGCATCTGAAAGACTGGAGAACTTAAAAAAAAAATAACGGGTCCAACTGCAAAGGTTCTAATTTAGTTGGTCTGGAATGGAGTCCAGGATTCAGTATTTTTAAGTTTTCTAGGTGGTTCTAAGGTGCAGTGGAGACCAACAATCACAACATTACAAATATACAGAGACAGAGAGATCATATACACCCAGACCCCAGAGGTGCAAAGATACCTCTTACAGGATCCAGAAGTTTCCAGACACTCTGATTGGACTCCTGGAATTTGCTTCACCCAAAGACCCCTGTAGTGGCAGCTGTTACTTCTAAAATTTAAAGGAGTAGTTTTTATTCTTCTGTGTCCAAGTCCGTTACCATTTATGTGAACAGTATTTCCAAAACCATGAGCATCGCCAGGGAGACTTGTTCAAATTAGAGATTCAAGGCTCTTCCCATCTAGTTCTATTCAGTAGATCTACATGGCATCCTCAGAATCCGTAGGGTCAATAAGCACCCAGGGGATGGTTATGGCCTGGCAAATTTGAGAAACCCTGCTTTCAAATCTAAATTGTTAAAATAACCCCTTAAGATGGGCGTGGTGGTGCATGTCTTTAATCCCGGTGGCTTGGGAGGCTGAGGCAGGAGGATTGTGAGTTCAAAGCCAGCCTCAGCAACTTAGTGAGGCCCTAATCAACTCAGTGAGATCCTGTCCCTAAAATATATAAGATGGAGTGGGGATATGGTTCAGTGGTTGAGCACCCCTGTATTCAATCCCTGGTTCAAAAAAAACCCAAACCAGCCCCTTAGCTCCAGTCATAATTTCACCCACCTTATACACATTATTTCTAGAATAGTCCTCCCGTTTCCTTTATCCATTTTGCCATTCTCTTCTGGCTAGCAAGTTCTTAGGTAACTTAATTATTCGGTGTATTCTGTTTTGGATTTCCTTCTCCTCTGCAAGAATCTGGGAGTAGGCAGAGGGGGTCATTCTGGTCTTGAAACCATAGAATACGGGGGGGGGGGTAAGGAAAATTCAAAAACCGTAAAGCAATAATTAATAATAATAAAGGGATGATGCTACATTTGGAAGTAAAATAGGCAATGCCAGCAAAAATCCTATCCAGAGTATGCTGGGCCACAAGGCCAACTCATGCTCCTGTTGGAAAGAGCAGGTGATAACAAAAATGTTCCCTGACATTTTTACACACTCACTGCTAAGTGCTGTATGTCCATTATCTCGTTTAATCTACAGAGTCTCTGGGGTCTACAGTAGAGTTGTGCCAGTTTATATAGGGGAAGACAGATAAGTAGCCCAAGTAACTTGCCCAGTGACATACAACTGTTAAGGGGCCAGGCTGGGTTGGAACCACTGAGCAAACTGTCTCCTTGCAGAGAACAGAATAAGGAAGTTCAGAAAAGATCCTCAATTCCCTCATTTCATCCACTACTTTCAAGTAAGGCAACAAAAACTACAAAAAAACTCTTCAGGCAAGTTCCCAGGTATCTTTTCAGGCTTCTGGATTCCTCTTATTGAGAGTTATTAACATTGTTAATTTTTTTAAAAATTGCCAAACAAAAATATGTATTGATTGGATGCAATTTACTTAAAAATGACTCTATTCTCAGGTGCAAAATGTTTGTTAAAATCATCTTTGTTGGCTGACAGCTAAAAGAATTTTGGTACCTAACATAGGTTTTATTTTCTGCTTCACTTTAGGTTTTCAACACATTTCTGAGATATAGGACACATCTCTTAGATGTGTTTCCTGCAGAAAGAGTTTCAAGGAAAATGATAATGAAAAAAATGATAATGAAAAATAGAGTGTCTCTACTCTTCTGAAGAAGGTGGAAGGAAATTCTCTAAGAAATACACATTAGAGTGGAAAATAAATGAACTTGGAGCAGAAGAAGGTAAGGTTGGTTTCATTGTGGGCCGTGTGACCTGGATTAATTACTTCCCCCTTTCTAAGCAATGATGCTTAATCTTAAAGCTAGAATAACATTAACTAAAACAAGGGTTGACAAGCTATGGCCATGGGCCAAATCTACCTCCTAGATCGTTCTTTAAAACCCACCTGCCAGATAAGGATAATTTTTATATTTTAAAGGTTGTTAAAAAAAAATAGGAAAAGGATATTCAACAGAGACCATATGTGGCCTGCAAAATATAAATATTTACTGTCTGGTCTTTTTAGAAAACAAAATGTCGACCCTTGACTTAAAACAAAAATCTTCTAAACTTATCATTAAAAAAAAAACAAAAAACTAAGATTAGATGCATAATCTATAAAGTAGACTCAGTGGCTAGTCTCATATTCCCAGCTACTCAGGAGGCTGAGGCAAGAGGATGGCTTGAGCCCAGGAGTTCTCCTCAAATAAATAAATAAACTAAGCTCTCTCACTACATCTCAAGCAAGTTCTTGGCACTTGAATTTATTTTTATTTTTACGGCAATATCCAATAATTTATTGTGAAGCAATAAGAAAGAGGAATTTTCTAAACTTCTCTTCATTAAAAAAAAATTCATGCACTACAATGGATGAAAAAATTGATAAATTATTGTGATTATTTGTTATGATACTTTTACTAATACTAAGTAAATATTAACTTTAATATGTATTTTTGTTTGTTTTCTGACAGAGGGCTCCTCAAATTCTGTAAGCTTCTAATACATTAAAACGTCATCCCAGCAGCTCAGGAGGCTGAGTAAGAAGGATCATGAATTCAAAGCCAGGCTCAGCAACTTAGTGAGGCCTTAAGCAATTCAGTGAAACCCTGTCTCTAACTAAAACACAAAAAAGGGCTGGGGATGTGGCTCAGTGGATAAGTTGACACTTGAAATTTAAATGTATGCTTAAACAAAATGAAAGGTAGAGGACTTGGATTTATTGTCCTTCAAAATGCAAAAGTATAAACAAATAAAACAGGTAAACCTCTGGATGGGAGAGGGGAAAGGGATGGTGAGCTGAACCCTCTCTGTTCTCTCTGGCTCCTCCTGAACAGAGCGGGCAGCCTCAAGAGCTCCTTGGAAGCCACAGAGACTATTCTATTCTCTTTCTCTTTCTCTCTTTCTCGGGGGGAGGGGGGTTCAAAATTTGAAAATCAAGTTCATTTATAACAATGTTATTAAAAAGTATAACCAAGATACTGTGTAGAGGGAGTCACTACATTATGAAAGTCTGAACTCCTCCTGTCACTATGGTTAGAGAAAGTTAAGTGTCTCCGACAGAACTTGAAGGGGGCCATCATTGTACCCTTCTGCCCCAGTCCAGCCCACTTACTGTTTCTGGTTAAGGGATTCGTACCAGTTACAGGAAAATGTGGCTTCCATTCAAGATCTGAAAGGAGACAAACAAAAACAATTCTGCTGTGAAACAGAAAGGAAAATGAGTCTGGCAGATTTATTACATTCTGCATTTCCCATTGCTACTTCCCAAGAGTGGCTTTCAAAAGTAAGACTTTGTCCCATGAGAACCTCCATAGCATGGCGGCCCTCTCTGGAAGATCTGCCTCTCTTCTCCTTTCTCAAATTTCTTTTTTTATTTTTAAATTCTGGAGCCAAAACCAGCCCCAGGTGTCCTGTGTCCAACACTAGCATGTAATATTCTCTTTCTTCTGTTTTTGTAAAATTTGAGAAAAGAAAGAGAAGGGGATAGTTATCCCAAGGACAGAGGAGAACCCAGGTATAGTCCCAGGGAGAGGAAGAAAGCCATGTGAGCTGTGCCGAGCAAACAGAAATAATGACAAACTAACACTTCTGAAAAACTAGAACCATTCTCACTCATATGTGTGTTTAAAAATGCATGTTTTGTAAGTATATGTAAGCGATATGCCAAAGACAGATTCAGAAGGCTAGAGATGGGCATGCTTGTGAGCACAGACTCAAGCAAAAGACAAAATGATTCCGTGGGGGCGGAAAAGTGCGCTAATGCATATTACATGTCAGAGTGTCTGCCAATTGCATGTGTTCTTATAAAGAATTAATGTTTCACTCACATTCAATACAGCTGACTTGCTCCGGTTGAAATGGACCTAGATAGCTATTTATTATCTGAATAGCTTTAACATAGTATTCTCCACCCTGCAGCTGAAGTTATTGAATCCAACATATGGTATTCATTAGTAGAAATCTTGGAGTATAATTGTCTAGATTTCAGGCATAAACCTTTGCAATAAAATTTTGCATTAAAAAGAAAAGATTTATTTTCAGTCTCCTGAGTTCTGCCACCAACAGAGTGGAAACAATACCAATTTTCTTTTTCTTTGCCCTAAAATATACATTTCATTGGCTTTTTAAGGGGCAATTACGGTCAGGAAAATAAGGGTTCCTTTTGCAAACAAATTTTAAATAATATTTAAGATATCCTCTCTGGAAAATCACTTAGGAAAAAGAACTCAGTCCTTGAAAGTATAGGGAATAGTGATTTCTAAATGACAGACATTTCATCCCTCTCATCTTCCTCCTCCTCTTTCCCAGTTTCTTACCCCATCCACTTATTTGAGAATTGTAATTATATAGAGGAAAACTATTAATAATTTGTAAAATAACTTATTAAATTTTATTAATTGAAAATAGCATTTGATTCTTTTTTCATACAACTTAAAGTACATTTTATGATCAATTTTCACTCATTTGTTCTTTTTTTTTTTTTTTTTTTTTTTTTTTTTTTTTTTTTTGTACTGAGGATTGAACTCAGAGGCACTCCACCGCTGAGCCACATCCCCAGCCCTATTTTGTGTTTTATGTAGAGACAGGGTCTCACTGAGTTGCTTAGCGCCTCGCCATTGCTGAGGCTGGCTTTGAACTCGCGATTCTCCTGTCTCAGCTTCCCAAAGTGCTGGGATTACAGACAAGCACCACTGTCCTGGGCTTGTTCTTTGTTTTTACAGTGATGAAATTTTAATGTCAAGGGCCTAAAAACAAACTTTTTGTCATTGTTTGTTCTACCATAGTCTTTACCTCCCAAATGGGAATGTTTTAAGTTCTTAACTTTTTATGATAATTTAAATATTTGAAATATAAAGGCATCCGATATTGGCTACCTCACACCATCAGCTCCACAGTATTCTAAGGACTACACAACAGGAAGTCACATAAAGTAACCTGCAGTTTCAAAATGTGGCACATTTGTGTCACTAAAGAGAATGCATTGACCCACTCCTTGGCCTATACCCTAAAGACTTAAAAACAGCACACTACAGTAAAGCAGCCACTTCAATGTTTATAGCAGCACAATTCACAATTATAAAACTGTGGAAGCAACTCAGATGTCCTTCAATAGATGAATGGATAAAGAAACTGTGGTACATATACACAATGGAATATTATTCAGCAATAAAAGACAATAAAATTATGGCATTTGCAGGCAAATGAATGGAATTGGAAAGCATTATGTTAAGTGAAGTAAGCCAATCCCAAAAAACCAAATGCCGAATGTTCTCTCTGATTAGTGGATGCTGATGAATAAGGGAGGTGGGAATGGGAAACATAAGAGAAATAGAGGAACACTGGACGTGGCATGGGGGAGGTGGGGGGCAGGAAAGGGGAATGGGTATAGTAAAGATGGTTGATTGAGATCGTCATCACTACCCTTGGTGCATGTATGAAAACACAATTGGTGTAACTTTATCTGGTTTGCAATCAGAGAAATGGAAAAACTGAGCTCTATATATGTACTATGACTTGAAATGCAATTAAATAAACTAAAAAAAAAAGAGAGAATGCATTGATGGGCTGGGGATACTGCTCAGAGGTAGAGTGCTTGTCAAGCATGTATGAGGCCTTGGGTTCAATCCCCAGCACTGAAAAAAAAAAAAATATATATATATATATATATATATATATACACATTGCTTAATCTTTTTCACTTTTAAAAATTATGATTTTTAAATGCCTTATCAACATGATACATGTACATACTTTGAAAAAATCAAATAGTACATGCAAAAGAATGACGTTGGATCCTTATGTTACTCCATATACAAAATAAATTCAAAGTTTACGTAAATTCTGATGTAAGAACTAAAACCATAGAACTCCTAGAAGAAAACATGGGGGGAAAACTTCATGACATTAGATTTGGCAATGATTTCTTGAATATGACACCAAAAGCAGAGAAAACAAAAGGAAAAATATCAAAGTTTAAAACTTCTACGCATTCAAGGACATAATCAATAGAGTAAGAGGACATCCTACACAATGGGAAAAACTATTTGCAAATTATGTATTTGGTAATAGATTAATATCCAGAATATACAAAAAAATCCTACAATTCTATAACAACAACAAAAATAACCTGATTAAAAAGTAGCTAAAGAACTAGAAGAGACAATTTTACAAAGATATACAAGTGCCAAACAGGCATATGAAAAAATGTTCAACATACTAGAGAAACGCAAATCAAAACCATAATGAGATACAATTTCATACCATTAGGATAACTACTATAACAGCACTCACAGAGAATATAGTAAGCATTAGCAAAAATGTGAAGGAATTGGAATCCTGTGCACTGTTGGCAGGAATATAAAATCATACAACACTTTGAAAAATAGTGTGGCAGTTCTTTTAAAACTTAAACATAGAATTACCATATGATCTGGCAATTCATTTTCTGGGCATATATCCAGAAGAATTAAAAGCTAGGACTCAGAGAGATAATTGTACACCCTTGTTTGTAGCATGATTCAGCATATCTGAGAAGTGGAAGCAACTCTAATATTCATAAACAGAAGAATGCACAAGAAAAACATGATATATATATACCACAAAATATTATTCAGCCTTTAAAAAGAAAGACATTTTGACACATGCTACAACATGGAGGAATCTTAAGAATATTATACTGAGAAAAATAATCCAGCCACAAAAAGTCAAATACTGTATGATTCCCCTTTTGTGATGTAGATAAATTGATTCACAGAAACAGAAAGTAGAATGCTGATTGTCAGGAGCTGAAGAATGGAGAAATAGGGAATTGTTTAATGGATCAAAATTTCAGTTTTGCAAGATAAAAAAACTTTTGGAAATTGGTTATACAACAATGTGAATATAAATAATATTACTGAACTGTATATTTAAAAATGGTTTAGATGACATCTTAGTCCACTAGTGCTGCTATAACAAAATGTCTGAGACTGGGTAATTTTTCAGAACAGAAATTCATTTCTTACATTTCTGGAGGCTGCAAAATCCAAGATCAAATGACCATCAGTTTCAATGTTTGATGAAGGCCCATCTGCTTCCAAGATGGCACCTTGAAGCAGTCTTTCTCCTGAGGACAAATGCTATGTCCTCACACAGCAGAGAAGCTGAAGAGAGCAAACCCACTCTCTCAAGCCATTTTATAATGGCCCTAATCCCATCCATGGAGGCACTACCCTAATGACTTAATCACTTCCTAAAGATCTTTTAACTACTATCACAGTGGTGATTAAATTTCAACATAAATTTTAGAAGGAACACATTCAAACCATAACAGATGGTATATTTCATGGTATGTGTTTTACCACAATTAAAATTGGTTTTAATTTTAAAATAAAGTTTTTATTTTTTATTTTCTTTTTTACTAGTACATTATAATTACACGTAATAGTGGAATCCATTATTACATATTTGTACCTACACAATATAACAATGTAATTTGGTCAATTTTGTTCCCCAGGACTTCTCCTTTTGCACTCTCTTCCTCCCCCCAGTGCCTTTCCTCTATTCTACTGGTCTCCTTTCCAATAAATAAATAAATACATACATACATACATACATACATACATACATACATAAGATGCATAGTTCAGTGGTAGAGTACTTGCTCTAGCATGTTCAAAGCCCTGGATTCAATCTCCAGTATGGCAAAAAAAAAAAAAAAAGCTAATATGTACAAATTTTCTTTGTAAGGCAATAAAAATGTTTTGAACTTAGATTCAGGTGATATTTGTACAACTCTGTGACTCTATTAAATGTTGTTCAATTGTACACTTAAATGGATGAATTATATAGTTATGAATCATGTCTCATTAAGCTATTTTTAAAAAATCAAGTGGTGCTCCTAGCTTTTTAACAAAAAATAGCAATATTTTATGCCACTCTTACCTACTAGACTCTCACTTTACAGAGGCAACTGCTTTCAAATCATATTAGCTCTAGCTCCTAGGATGGTTAATTGTATGTGTCAACTTGACTGGGCCATAGGGTGCCCAGATATTTGGTCAAACATTATTCTGGGTATGATCCATATGGGTTTTTCTGGATGAGATTAACATATGAATTGGAAGACTAAATAAAACAGATTGCCTACCCCAATGTGAGTGGGTCCCAAAAAACCAACTGAAGACCTAAAGAGAACAGAAACTAAATTTGAGGGAACTGGCCCTGCCTAACTACTAGAGTTGGGACATTGGTCTTTTCCTGCCCTCTGGCTCAAACTGATTTCAGTTTTTCTTGGATCCACCCTGACTGCTGTAGGACTAGAATTTACACTCATCAGTTCTCCCAGGTCGCCAACTTACTGGAACTCTCAACCTCTATGATTGTGTGAGCTAATTCCTTATAATAAATAATTAACACGTGTACACTGCATGCACACACACATATACACACATCCTATTGCTTCTTTTCTTTGGAGATCTCTGACTAATAAAAACTCTTATCTTTAAATAGTATGTTCAGTCTATTAACTCCTGGAAAGATAAACATCTAACTCTCTTCCTTAATTAGGCTACATTGCGTGGCAAAGTTGAAGGAATGTCACCCCCCTGGCTATATTATGTTAGATAAGACTATGTCTTAGCATTCTGGAATAAGAAATGCTTCATGAAGTGAGCAGCCATACGGAAGAAGACCATGTCACAAAAGAAGAGCTCATGGTCTCTAGGGACCTCGAGGACACAAAAGCAGCCTTCAACTTCCAGCAAGCAAAGAAAGGGAGAGCCCACAGTCACACAACCACAAAGAAATGAATTCTTCCAGCACTTTAAATATCAGATCTTCTCCAAGTCCAGCCTGTGATGAAATCACAACCCCACCCAAAACCTGGGCACAGCCTTGAGTGACCCTAAAGCAAGAACCTTGCAAGGCTGGGCATGAACCCACACACTTCACAGACACTAACATAAAAATATATGTTGTTTATGTCCTTTGATGTGTGCTAAACACTAACAGGATACATACAATAGATGGGGTCCTCAACTTTATTTTTCAATTTTTTTATTAAAATTTTAAATGTTAGGGCTGGGAATGTAGCTGTGGTAGAGTGCTTGCCTAGCATATGGGTGGCCTTAATTTCTATACTCCACAGAACAACAACAAAATAAATTAAAATTTAAATTGTTTATTATATACTTAATTTCCAAGAGTTTTTGATCATCTTTGAATACTTTTTAAAAATGCCAATAGTATCTAGTTCTGGTGAAGTTGAGAGGGTTGGGAAGATAATCTGAGTGATTCCTTATACAGTCATACAAGGTTAATGATGGGAATACCTTTTAAGAAATGCATTGTTGGGCTATTTTGTCATTGTGTGAATATCATAGATTGTACTTTACAACTTTACACAAATGAGAATGGTCTAAGTAAATCACTCAACGTGGGCCCTTGATACAATCAAGAGACTCAATAAACATGAGGTAGATGAGGCTGCAGCTTGCAGAACCCAGCACACCATTTTACAGAAAGCATTTTTTATTGAGAGAAAGAATATATTCTAAAATGATTAAAAAATATATATAGTAAGCACATAAACAAATAACATAATCATTTATTATCATTATCAACTATTATGTACTGTACCTAATTGTATGTGCTGTGCTTTTTAAACCAGCAGCACAGTAGGTTCATTTACACTAACATCACCACAAACATATGAATAATACACTGCACTGTGACTTGACCTCACAACTGTAACAGCACTAAACAGGAGGAATTGTCCAGCTGTACCATAATCTTATGGGACCAACACCAAACATGGTCCGTTGTTGACCAGAACATTACTATGCATCACATCATAGCAACACCTGATGAAAACGGCTGCACTACTTCTCTTGTCTTTGTATCCATACCCTTTGCAATATGATTTTGTAAATCCTTACAGAATTATTTGATATTGGATTGATATGCAATTGTTTTCCCAGCCCTTGAATCTCATCTGGTCCTATGACCTGCTTTGGCCACTAGAAATTAGTAAAAAAAAAAAAAAAAAATACTGAGCCATAAATAAAAATGAAATTATGTCATTTGCAGGAAAACTGATGGAACTTAAGAACATTATGTTAAGTGACATAAGCCAAACTCAGAAGGTTGATGATCCTATGTGTCCTGTTTTTTGTCCTATGTGGAAGCTAGAGAGGAGAAAGGAAAAGAAGTTGGAAGTCTCATGAAAATTGAAGGTAGACCAGTAGAGGAAAGGAAAGGAACCAGGGGGAGGGAGGAGCAAAGGGAGAAAGGAAATACTGGGGAATAATATTGCCTAAATTATATTGTTCTATTGTGTATATTATGAATATGTAACAACAAATCCCACCATTATGTACAACTGTAATGCACCAATTAACAAATGTGGGAAAAAATGATAGTGTAACAGAGCCCAGGGATCAATGAATTTTTTAAGCTTCTGTCAGGTCTCTTGGGACCCTGCCTCTGCCAGATGATTAAGTCTGGTGGAGAATGAGAGACACATAGACCTGACCTGAGTCTGCCTGCTTGCACCAACCAGGGCCACAGAAATGTGAGGCAGCCCAGACTCAATCAGCAGTCATGCAGTCACGTCCTCAACCTGGCAGATGACTGCTGATGCCTAAGCAATGTTGTTGGGTCATGGTGAGCCCACGAATAACGAGCACAACTACGAACTAAATAAATGCATTTTGCAGTGGTTGGTCATTTATCAGTAGCCACATAAAACACAACTCTTCCTACATATTTTTAACTGCTGCTTCTGTTTCAGCAACCTCTTCACCGTTCTTCAGCAATATCTGATGCCTCCATGTCTGGGCTTCTGCAGAGTTAGTCACTTTTCTCTTGTGGGCTTTTCTTTCTGCACGCCATCAGATTTCAGATTCCTATGCTCCACTAAATCAACTCCAGGGTTCCATCTTCCAAAGTTTGATTGTCAATTTTCATCTGGTGTCATATCCTCTTCCACTCTTTTTGACAGTCTTCATGCTTTTATTGACATTTGAGTGGAATTTCAGGAAAGAATGGGTGTAAGTACGTGTATACTCCTGGAATGTGCCATTTAAACAATGAGTTCAATATAATCCTCAGCTGCAAAGCGAGATGTATTTGTGCCTCTAAAGGTAATGCCATTGTTATAAAAAGAAGCAAGATGTGCTTGCTATTCATTATCTGCTACCTCTTTTCTTCGGGATTTATTGTTTATCTAGATGGCAACAGCAACTCCTACTAAGCCCCAGCATGATCGATTCCTCTTATCTTTCTGTATTTTTCATCACTTATCAGAGTTTCTTAACATAGGTTCCACAGAAGCCTAGGAGTCTATAACATGTGGCTAGGGATCTGCAAGAGACATGAGTGAAAAATATTAACATCGATTTTTGAAGTTTGCACACCCTGCAATTCTAACATTCACAGTAATGGATGATAAACAAGCAACCCTGTTAGAACTTTTGTGAGAACTCTTTCCATTCCATATGGTATTTTACTTGATGAGGTTCTCCCTTCATTTTTGATGTGAAATACAGGAGGCCATTGATCATTGTGGAGCACAGAATTGCACAGAGCAGAGCTTCTTCCAAATTATATCTCCCAACCACCTCTTACACATACCAAGTGATGCAGGGAAAAAAAGCAATCTCCACTAGTACAACAGAAAGAGAGAATTTTTGTTTAGAAAAAAATGAACCACATTTATGCACTACAACTTAGCTTCTCCACTGGCAATTTGCAAGTACATATGGCACAGATTTTATAGATTAGATGTGTGTTGTGTTAGATGTTTTCACAGTCTTACCTTCTTATTTGTTTATTGTCACCTCTTTTTCTTTTTTCTATTTTATTAGCCTGTGTTTTTTTAAATTCTTTTTAAATATACATGACAGTAGAATGTATTTTGACACATTATACATATATGGAGTATAACTTCCCATTCTTGTGGTTTTACATGATGTGGTGTTTCATTGATCATGTATTCATATACGAACATAGGAAGTTATGATCGCTTCATTCCTATTCCCATCCCCCACCCCTTCCCTTCATTCCCCTTTTCCTAATCCAATGGACATTGATTCTTCCCCCCTGCGTTGTGTGTTAGCATCTGCATATCAGAAAGAACGTTTGGCCTTTGTTTTTTTGTGGTGCTGGGGATCCAACCCAGGGCCTTGTGCATGTGAGGCAAGCACTCTACCAACCAAGCTATATCCCTATCCCTCGGCCTTTGTTTTTTGGGGATTGTTATTGGCCTTTGTTTTATAAACATGACTGATAGTCCAATGTAGGGATCCCTGAAGTGGGTGATAGATAGCCATAGAGACAGTTCTCATGAGGTGAACAGTGAAAAGTGGTCTTCAGAGTCATTTTACTGACCTCTTGCAACAAGTAACAAAAAAAGAGAAAGAAGAAGAAAAGGAGAGAAGAAGAGAAGGAAGGAAGGGAGGAAAGGAAGAGGAAATAGGGAGAGAAAAGGAGAGGGAGGAAAAAAAGAAGAATGAAAAACAAGTATCCAGAGCAAAGACAGAAATCACTCATTTCAGTTGAAAATGAAATTTGTGTGTTTATCAGATAACATAGAATTTATTAGTTATACAGCAAAAACAAGCACAAGTGTCACACTGTTTATAAGAATCATATTAAAGAATCATCATTCTTAATTTTTGCTTCCAAAAATAATATTTTGTGCATATATAGGCCTAAAAAAGAAACCAAGCAATCTACATGTTTATAATAATTTTACAACTCTGTCTTATAATAATTTTGTAAACATACTTAAGTCTGATCATGTCAGGCAGTAAACAAATTGTTTCTTCAAAATCTTGACTAAAACTAACTTTACATATTAATTCATATTGGTTTGGGTTGTGTTATTAGTAATTTCTATTCAACAACATCAATAAATTTTTATGCTGAAACAATAATTAAAATTAATTTACAACTTCTATTTAAATTAAATCTACAGAGCCTACCTTTAGGAAATTAAATCCCATGTTGGCTCTGGACAGTTTAACAGAAATTTATTATGTTTGTCTCATGAGCTTTAGAAATTTATGAAAGGGAAAGAAAGTAATTAATTTTAAGTAGAGTAATCTAAGCTTAACTGCCTATATTTTTCAAGAAGTTTGACTGAAAAGTCACTTTTTTTTAGGTAGGGAAAATTACTCTTACACATAATATATTAGTATTTTGTCTCATAAAAATACACAATAAGACATTTAGGCTGTGTCGGGCTAAACAATAGTCCTGAAAGTTGACCGCATCATAATCCCTGGAATTTGTTAATATGTTACTTTATATGGCAAAAGGAATTTAAAAGATTGATTAAATTTAGGGTCTTAAAATAGATTATCCTAAGTTGTCCACATGGATTCAGTGTAATCTTAAGGTTCCTTATAAGAGAGAAGGGGAAGAGACTAGAGGGAGATTAGAGAAAGACTGGTTTACATATATTGAGCAGCCATCTTTGAAGATGGAAGAAGGGACCATCAGCCAAGTAATACAGGTAACTTCTAGAAGCTAGAAAAAGCCAGAAGTGGATTCTCCACTACAGCTTCCAGAGGAACACAGCTCTGTTGATCTATATTGGTTGTTTGATCTCCGTAACAGCACACACACAAAAAATAATGTGTTGTTTTAAGGTATTAAATGTGTGTAAATTCAATACAGCAACAATAGGAAACTAAGACAAAGGCCTAATTTGATAAAGTTAAACATACACACACAATCGAATGAGTAAGTTTTCTTTATAATAGAAAAGAAAAACTGAGTTTGCTCTACCTACAGCAACTGGGTATATGAGCTGGATGCAAGGAGGAAACCAACCTAAGAAGGGGGCTAGTAGGTGTACAAAATGAACAGATTCTTAGGAAAACAGAGGGGCACGGACACTCATTCTTTGATTGTCATATCTACAAATACTGACCTGCTGAAGCACATGAGCTGCAGATATAAAATTTTTATGCAAAGTTTCCCTGAGACCTGAAAACTCTTCAGCTGCTTGTTTACTGTCCACTCCATCCTCGAGACGGGAGGCAGTGCCTTTGCTGACAGCCGCACCTCGAGAGCCTGGAACAGCCTGATGGTCTGACGCACAATCACACCACAATATGTTAAATGAATGAATGAATGAATGATGACTGTGTTCTCTCAATCAAAACTCAGTCCACCTATCCAGACGAAGGTGTGACAGGAAGAATGGGCAGGGCAGTGTCTCTCTGAACAAAAGACTGACTCCAGAGACCCAGAGGGAGGCCTGCTCTTCCTCACTCCCACAGAGGCTTGTGACATGTTTTATTTTGTTTTGACAGTAGCTCTCTGTTATCGCTTCATTGCTGACTCTTTGGGCATGGTCTCCCATATTTGTTCGTCTGTGTCACTTGGGGCTGGGGCCCAGTGGTATTTTATTCGGTCTTTGCTTATCTGTTCTATCTCGTGCATTCTGTGGCTACTGCTCTCTCTGGAAGAAAGCCCTGCTTCCCTCCACTCTGCAGCACCAGCTTCCTTAGTTCCCTTTCCTACTGGAGCAAGCCATCTGGTTCTTGTAGGAGAGCAGTTTTTCATTCTGAAGCTGCATTCTCAATGTTTTATGCCAAGAGTTAGCACCTATAGCTGCTACAGTTTGCATCTGGAATGTTCCTCAATGGCCCGTTTGTTAAAGGCGTGGTCCTCAACTTTGGGCTACTAAGAGGTAGTGGAAACTCTAAGAAGTAGGGCCCAATGAAGGTTTTAGATCACTGGGGCATGCCCTGGAAGGGGACTGTGGGTTTCCACCTCTTCCTCTTCCTTTCTTTTTACATCCCAGTCTTGGGGCAAAACAGTTAGCTCCACCATGCACCATGATGTGCTGCCTTGCCACAAGCCCAAAATCTTAATTGAAACCTCCAAAACTATGAGCCAAAATAAACCTTTCCTCTCTTTAAGTTGATTATCTCAGGTATTTTGTTTTAGTAATCAAAAGCTGACTAACACAGTAGCCCACAGGCCAAATCCAGCCCATTATCTCTTTTTGTCAGTAAAGTTTTACCGGAACACAGCCATGTTCATTTATTCATATTATTATATTTGACTATTTACAAGTTATAATATCAGAGTTGAGTAGTTATGATAAAGATCTTATGGCTGGCAAAGTTTAAAATATTTACTATGTGATATTTTAAAGAAAAAAATCACTGGCTTGTGCTTTATGCTTCCATAGCAATTAGAAGATGGTTCTGATACCTCTTTAATTGGATGAGACTCTTCCTTCCTGAAGTGAATCAAAATTGAAAATCAATGGTTCTTCTATGTTTGCAAAACAAAGATACCAGCTGGATGGAAGTATTACTTACCATTACCCAAACCCATTAGTTTATTGGGACACTAATTGTTTATTCATACAATGCACAATAGCATATAGACTAAGTGTCACGGAAATAAAAGATATTGTCACCAGAGAAAATGAACATTTCACATTACTTTGGTAACACAAAAATATGTATACAGAAACATTAATTATTTTAATTAATTAATTATTTTTGATAGGTGAAAGATTTCATTGGTTTAAAGAACTTCTGATCAAATATTTTCATAGATAGTAAGAGTTCAAACTGTCCTCTCCATGATATCTATTCTAAACTAAGTTCCGTTAGAATTCTATACGCAAGCCTGCTTTGCAGCTGTTCCTGTTTGTTCTTTTGGTAATAACTGGAGCATCTTTGTAGAAATTGATTGTTTTAAACCTATGCATAATGACAATGAACCAGTAAGACCAAAATTCCAACTATTCTTTAAGAAAAATCATTGGTTCAACAGCTAAAAAAATAAATTTTGTTCATTCCAGTCAGTGTTATTTACATATTGCCCCAAATCTACATTTTTGAGTTGGGATTTATAGACTCTCATTAGTTTAGCATTTTAAAAATCACCTAAAATTGTGTTCCATAAAGAACTATTCAAGCATCAAATCCAGATTCTGAGAATGCAGTTATCTGAGCATATTTCTCTGCTTGGCAGAAGGTGGCACTAGAGTTATACTTGCAAAACCACCACTACATGTCTAGGAGTTAGTGCTTAATTAGCCTTCAAATAACTTGCTGGCATGGAAATCATAATGTAATTTATAGACTTTGCAGATATGTATAAGAGTCAAGGCCATATCAATCAAACTACTTAAAAATTTCCTTCAAAACTTTCAAATGAGGGGCTGGGGCTATAGCTCAGTGGTACAGTGCTTGCCTCGCATGCATGAGTCACTGGGTTTGATCCTCAGCGCCACATAAAAATAAATAAATAAAATAAAGATACTGTGTCCATCTACAACTACAAAAAAAATTTTTAAAAAAACTTTTAAATGAGGGTTGCAAAATATTCATTCTGCAAGTATTTGGTAAGTCCCTGCTATGCACAAAACACTACATGTGGGCTGAGGTTGTGGCTCAGTGGCAGAGTACTTGCTTCACACATGTGAGGCACTGGGTTCGATCCTCAGCACCACATAAAAATAAATAAACAAAATAAAAATGCTGTGTCCATCCATAACTAGAAAATATTTTTTAAAAAAGACACTATATGTCAGTGACAATCAGTAAGCAATACAGATGTGAAAATGTATCTTCTAATGGGAGAGACAGATATTAAATAAATCTTAGGCAATGAATTAATAAAATTGTCCTGAGCAGAGGCACAGGATGCTATGACAGAGTATTAAGGAGAAATTGACTCCAATGTGGTGGCAGAGAAGGAGGTCTTCCTTGAGTCTTTCCTGAAAGTGTTTATTCGTCATTCCTAATGTGTCCTTTCTAGAACCTATTTCTATTTCTACTCTTAAATACTACTCAACAACTAATTACACCAACTCTTAAAGCACTGTCACACATTCCATGAGCTCATATAGCACTATGCAATGTCCCTTGGTTTTGCAATCTAGTTTCCTTTGAGAATTCAATAGAGCAATAGTTCTCACTTGGGGCAGGACCACCCTAGTGGATAATTCAGAAATTTGTGGAGGTGTTTTTGTGAATTTCACCGTGACTTGAAAGGTGTTCTTGGCATGAATGGATCAGGATCAGGAGTCCTAGGCATCTGGCCAGGTATGGTACCATTCTGCACAAGGAAAACTGACTCCTCATCCCTCAAGACTGTCTAGAATCCCACTGGTCATTGACCCACGTGACCAGTCTGCTTATAATTATCTCATGAATTATCTCATGTTTTACGTGTAAACAATCTTCTGCGTATTTTTTTATTTTGTTTTGTTTTTGTTTTCTGTGGTGCTGGGGATTGAACCCAGGGCATTGTGTGTGAGAGGCAAGCGCTCTACCAACTGAGCTATATCCCTAGCCCTCGGCATGGTTTTTATGAAAACTGAATTTTAAAAGAATTCAACAAGAGTTTAAATAAAAGTCAGACTAGACGTTGTTGATTTGAAACTTAACCAAAAATTGTTAACCATCTTGGAAAAATTCTTGCACCTGGTATTTGAGTCATGGATATGACACACCTGTACCATTCTGCTTCTCTAGCTGGCACAGTCACAAAGATTCTACAGATGGGGCTGGGGTCACAGCTAAGTGGTATAGCACTTGCTTAGCATGTGTGAAGCCCTGGGTTTGATTCTCAGCACCGCATATAAATAAATAAATAAATGGCCATTGACAGCTTAAAAAAAAATAGATTTTACAGATGGGTGTAAGCATTTGGCCACTTCAGAATGTCTTCTGGCCGAATCAGGATGAAGCATTTTCACAGAGAATTACAGAATATTTCATTACAAATCACTTGCCCATCAGGTACAGTGGTACAGGCCTATAATCCCAGTGACTTGGGAAGCTAAGGCAGAAGGGTCCCAAGTTCAAGGTCAACCTCAGCAACTTAAGAGAGGCCATAAGCAACTTAGCAAGACCCTTTTTCAAAATAAAAAGGGATGGGGATATAGCTCAGTAGTTAAGCATCCCTAGGTTCAATCCCTAGTAGCAGCCCCCTCCCCCCCAAAAAATCACATTTCTTTCATTTTTATATTCTATTAAACCAAGGGAAAATGTTTTAAATTATATATGTGGAAAGGTTACATTATCTGAAAATTTCATTTCAGAGCAATAAAGAAGACACTACAAGTTAATTGTTTTTATACAACTCATTCTATGTTTCAAAATTTTTTTTAAATATTTTTTTAGTTGTTGATGGATCTTTATTTTATTCATTTATTGTTTGTATGTGGTGCTAAGGATCGAACCCAGTGCTTCATGCATGCTAGGCAAGCGCTCTACCACTGAGCTACAGCCCCAGCCCTGTTTTAAAATATTTTTAATTGTAGATGGACACAATGCCTTTATTTTGTTTATTTAGCTGTTATGTGGTGCTGAGGATAGAACCCAGTGCCCCACACATGCTAATCAAGCATTCTAACACTGAGCTCCAACCCTAGCCCCCCATGATGATTGTTTTTAAAAGAAGGCATTGACTCTGAAAGGGGAGAACAATGTCAGGAGATCCCAATAGTTAGGAAAGTAGGAGACAGACACGCCTGGGAAAATACTTACCCCTACTTACTGCCTGTGTGGCCCTGGGCAAGTTCTCATACTCTTCTGACCTCAGTGTCTACATCTATGCAATGGGACACCATGAGATCTATTGTTTCCGTGAGAATGAACTAAGATAATGTTCCAAACTGTGCAGCACAACACCAAGACCATATAAAACCTCATTGTTGTTTATGTTCCAGTTGAAATGGCAACTGACAAATGGCTTAAAGATTATTTTCCTAATTAGGCAAAGAATCTGTCTTCTGAATGTTAAGCTCTCCTGCTATGATTGATCGTGTGTATGTGCACTTTTAAAAAGTTTTTAATTGTTGTTTTAGTGTTTAATACTTCAGGATTAAAGGCATCGGTCTGCCATTCTCTGATTCCAGCTACACACTGCTTTATCTTCTTAATTTACATTCTTGCTGCATCACCCCATCATAAGAGAGAATAAGAAAATGTATTTTGTGACCAAAACTGATAAATAGAAGTTAAGATCTTATTTATGGAGAGGTAAATATTCTTGGTCCTGCTTCCTATATTGACCCCTAGGCCACATTTATTAGAATCAAGCAATTCATTATTCAAACAAAAATTGACTCCTCAATCAGGTTGAAAAAAAGATTGATATTATTCCTGAATAAACCATTAAACATTTTATGATTCTGAATAATTTATTCAACAAATATTTATTTGGCTCTTACTTTGAATAAGGGGATGTGCTGAGATCTGGAATGAATAATGAACTATAAATTATAAGTTAGTATTCACTGATTCATTCTTTCAACAAATATGCATTATCACAATAGGCTCTGGGCCAGGGCAAAGGACATAAAGAGTGAAGATGGCCAATGCCTCAAGAATCCAAAGCCGAAGCCAGGCACGGTGGCACACCTATAATCCCAGTAACCTGGGAGGCTGAGGCAAGAGGATCACATGTTTGAGGACAGCCTGGGAAACTTAGCAAGACCTGTCTTACAAAAAAATAAAATAAAATAAAAAATAAAGCAACATGAAATAATCAGAAGAATTTAAAACATAAATAATCATTTTACCTCAGGGAAAGTTTGTAAGATGGGACGTAAGCTAATTATTGAGTACCCACTGTGACCAGGATACTATAGTATAGAGCCTTGTCATATATACAATGCCATGTGTAAAATAAATATTCATTTTCATTTAATCCTTACATCCACCCATCAAGTTACATACTATAATTGTTTTTTGTTCATAAGGAAATCTTCTTAGTAAAAATATGTAACTTTTTCAAGCTAGAATTATCAGCTAGCTTTTATTGACCCAAGTACTATGCATTAAATTGCATTTAATCTCCATTGAAATCCTATTATTGTCCTCAATCTATACTATGGAAATAGAGAGTGAGGGAGGTTAGAGTTTCACACAACTAGCCAGGGGACAAGCCCAAAGTCCTGGCCATCTGCTCCCAGATGATGGCCTCCCAACCACTGGGTGACGGTTACCTACAGTCCTGGCAGAGGAGCAGAAGAACCGGTAGAGGACTCCAGCCTGACTTCAGACTTCATGTCCTTCCTTCCTCCAACACACCACTCCCTCTAGCTCCCGTGCATGACTGGTGAGCATGGATGAGCTATAACCCAAGACTTTTTTGTGCCCTTGATAAAGTGAGATAGAAGAAAAATTGCATGGGTAGAATAGGATAATATAATGAGTGCTCCTACAACCAGAAAAGTTAGATAAAATAGAAGGTTTATTTTATTTTATTTTATTTTATTTTATTTTATTTTATTTTATTTTATTTGTACCAGGGGTTGAACTCAGGGCCACTTAACCACTGAGCCACATACCCAGGCCCTTTTTTATTTTTTATTTTGAGATAGGGTCACGTTAAGTTGCTGACAGCCTCGCTAAGTTGCTGAGGCTGTCTTTGAACTAGCAATCCTCCTGTGTCAGCCTCCTGAGCCACTGAGATTGCAGGTGTGCACCACTACGCCGGTCTAGAACTTCAAGTTTTTTAAAAAACATCCAAGAGTTACAGAAGTAGGGAGAATGAAAGGACTAAAATGTAGAGAGCCTCTCAGAGGTGAGCTGAGACCCTGGATCTCTTCTTTCCTCAAGGTAAGAAGTAAAATGAACAGGATTTGTAAGCAAAAGATTAGAGCCAATATTTGTGTAAGTTGAGACCCTTAACTATGAACTATCTTCAAAAAATATTCTTCATCTTTTCTAAACCTATTACCTCAAGCCACAGATCCTGGCCACAAAACATAAGCAATCAGAAATGAGCGATAAACTTTTCCACTTTATAGTATTCTTTAAAATGCCAACATGGAATGCAGGGCAGTTAGTTCTTTCTGCAGAGCTAACTCATTTTGAGACTTTCGAAGTGTCATCTATGACATCCTTTAATGATTTACTAAAAAGACTTATTCAGAGCGTGAGTCCCTTTCATCAAAGAACTCTTACTCCTTCTTCATTTGTTCTTAGATAATATGCCAATGCCTTTAAAATGTTATTTAAGTAAAAACTTAAATGTTTTGGCTAACAGATTCTAAAGCCGCGTTAAAGTCAAGGGTGTTTCTTCCTAACTTGGAGTCAGCCAAGTTCAGACTCCAGACGCAGGGAAAACACAGGACTATCAGTCTTCTTTGTTCAAAACAGATGAGTCTGTAAGTATTTGCCTAGTTAAAAATAACAGCATTCTTTCCCCAAGCCATCAACTGGGCAGTCTGGCCTGCTTGTATTTGTTTAACCCAGTCAGGGGAATAAAGGTCAAAAGGCTATGTACTCTGAATTTAATTTTTTTCACAATAAGTTACACCGAAAAATTTGTCTACCTTTGATATCTTTCTTTAAAGATTTTCCTCCCTTCTTATGGTGGAAAATCTAACAAATTTACCTTACACTGCTACTGATCTCTTATCTACTTCACCAATTTTTTCATTTGGTTTCCACCAAACTGTCCAATTTTCTTTTCTTTTCTTTTTTTAATTCTTTTTAGTTGTAGATGGACACAATACCTTTACTATTTATTTTTATGTGGTGCTGAGGATCGAACCCAGTGCCTCACGCATGCGCTCTACCACTAAGCCACAACCCCAGCCCCCCCCGTCTAGTTTTTTTTATGAAAATTTCTAGTAATTTCAATAATGACAATTTTGATAGAATAATTCCATCTCTTGATGGCTCCTTCCAAAAACTGTTGTCCATTAAACAGTGTGGATCCCAACATTGTGTTATTTCATTTATATAATTCCCATCCTAAAGTGGACAGATGACCTGATTCAGCCAGCAACTTGCCCCATTCGCTGTCACTCATTTTTACTTTTTCCTGCCTGCTTTTTATTCCATCTCAACAATTGCTTTTACGAATAAATAAAAAATAGGGGCTGGGGCTGTAGCTCAGTGGTAGAGCACTTGCCTCGCACGTGTGAGGCACTGGGTTCCATCCTCAGCACCACATAGAAATAAATAAATAAAATAAAGGTATGCTGTTCGTTTACAACTAACAAAAATATGTTAAAAAAGAGTAAATAAATATATTTGCCATTTTGGGATGACATATCAGTGAACTATCTTAGACACTCTTCATCTCCATTCCATTAATCTGCACCTCCTGCCGGTACCAAGAAAAGAGAACAGCCAAAAAAAGCTATGTGAACTTGTAAAATAAATGTCAAAGCCCTTTCTTTGAAAATTCAAAGAAATTTATTGCTATTATAAAACAGTTACAGTGAAAGAGAAGTTCATAGTATGATTTCGACTATTAAATCATGGTAAGTATGGAGGAGATATTTATAATCCAGCTGAGAAGGTTCCAGAGTCATCAAGAAAAGCTGCATGGGATGTTTATTTTAATAAACCCTTATATATTCTGATTTAATCAAATGCCCTTATCTAACAGTACCTTTCAGATCTTTTGTTAAGAAAATATACTGGACGCAATCCATGGCCCCATGAAGTTCCTATCGCTTCCCATCTTAATGCCCAGGAGAGGTAATACAAAAGGCCCTGCTGGATGATGTATGTCCCTTTGGCTCCTGATCCCACAGATAAAGATCATGCGGTTGGTACTGCATGTAAATAATCAGCACTGCTGATGGTGATCTTGACAATTTTGCACAGTTTGGGTCCTGGCTACCTGAGATCATCTTTCTCCCCCGGGTGCTTCACAATAGCCACAAAGGGCAATGGAAAGCTATAAACTTGGTCAAAGACGCATGGAGCCACAGGGTGCTTTGAGGGTCACTGAAGGGCAAGTATGCTTTGTGCACCACTTGTACCCCCTCCTCTGTGATCACTGGTAGGAACTGGGGCACACTTCCTCTAATGATTTCCCAAAGGAGGGGTTTATTCCATCAAGTTCATACCCTTGACCCTCAGAGCAGGCAATGAAATTAGAATGTTTAATAGCAGCAAGGCAAAGAACATTTATGTTGCTCTAAATAGCCACAATATAGCATCCTTTGAATGATTTCTGAGCTAATATTGCTAATATAGAATTTTTAAATTAACTTATTCACTCAATAAATTTTTAATTAGGACCTAGAGGTGAAATAACCCTCCATGCAAGCAAGAACACAAGTCAGCCTTTTCAACTTGCAGTACAATGTTAAGCTTGCCTAGTGCATTTTGATATACAAACCACGTGAGTCTTCTTTCAAACAATGCCAGATATTTGCACTC
>PVHX01015424.1:0-46773 GCA_004024805.1 Geosciurus inauris
AATATTTGTTTTCAGAAATATTGCCTAACATTTAATGGGCTTTAACCTTACTGACCTATTTATTAAACTTCCCAGTCCACTTACTAAAATATACATTTCCAAGCCAGTTAGTTTTGGAGAGTATTCCAGATTATATTGTTCAAAGATAAGGATTCTCTGAGTTTTTTGCTGAAATTGTTTCCTTATTAAATAGTAGATGCTTGTTTAAAACTGCTTCAAGAACTTTCAAGATGAAGTGCTATAGTCACATTCTTTGAGTTTTAATTGTTCTTTAGAATATGCAAAATAATTTATAAATATTGTTTTCAATATGAAGTAAATATATCAGCAGTTGGATTCATCATAAACAGTATGGATAAGCAGAAAGAGAAAAATTAAAATATCCTTAGTCCCACCACAAACACAACTACTTTTACATTTATTCTTAAATTTTTTATATATGCAAAAATAGAACCATATTTATTGTTTTGTAGACTGCCTTTTTATTCAACAAGTTGCCAATATCCAGTATAAATAAATATTCAGCTACAAAATATTTTTAAAGAGTAATTACAATACATCATAGACAATCACTAAGCTACTTTCTCTCCTATAGAGTTCTCTGTTCTAGACATTTCATTTGAATGGAATCATACAATA
This sequence comes from Geosciurus inauris, assembly GCA_004024805.1. Classification (NCBI taxonomy): domain Eukaryota; kingdom Metazoa; phylum Chordata; class Mammalia; order Rodentia; family Sciuridae; genus Geosciurus; species Geosciurus inauris. The sequence goes on from PVHX01015424.1 coordinate 640, forward strand.
CATGGTCTTTCACAAGGGGCTTCTCCAGGTTTTCAAGGTTCGTGCATGTTGTACCATGTATAAGTATTTCATTCCTTTTTATGGTCAAATAATAGTCCAATGTGTGAGTATGCCATGCTGTGTATAACCATTCACCAGAAATGCATCCTGTTTAGATTGTTTTAATTTGCCTTCACTTGACTTTTGTTTAAACTTTCATTTTTTAGATGGCATAGGTACACATACAGTGGATGCTTCCCAGAAAAATAGGAGCGCAATTTAAATTTGGACCACATGGAGTCATTAGAGAATAGTGTCTGTGGAATGTCATTCCAGCATTGCATATTACAAACTTTAATTTTAATAGCTTAAACGCCCCTGTTGTCATAACAAGTTTCCTGTTGTAATTCTTCTCTTCTTCTTTTTTTAAATTTTTTTAATTTTTGTTTTCTGTGTTTTTGGTACCGGGGATTGAACTCAGGGGTACTCAACCACTGAGCCACATCCCCAGCCCTATTTTGTGTTTTATTTAGAGACAAGGTCTCACTGAGTTGCTTAGCGCCTTGCCATTGATGAGGCTGGCTTTGAACTCGTGATTCTCCTGTCTCAGCCTCCCAAAGTGCTAGGATAACAGGCACATTCCACGGCTCGTGGCTCCTGTTGTAATTCTTCTACTAGCTATCTTCCACATAATTGTCAAACAATAATATAGACTGCATTGATGTTTATGATATCCCTCACAATGTTAATGGACTTGCACCAATTCCTAGCTGCACACTGATATTTCCATTCATTATTTCTTTCTACTATTATATTTTTAAAAATCACCCTTAAGCTTTTTAGTTTGATATAATCCCTTTTGACTGATTTTGCTTCTGTTGCCTGTGCTTTTAGGGCCTATCAGTTTCAAAAAGTTATTGCTTATACCTGTGCCTTGAAATGTTTTCCCTATTTTTTCTTCCATAGTTTTGTAGTTTCACAGCTTACATTTAGGAATTTGATCCATTTTAAGTTGACTTTTGTAAAGAGTGAGAGATGGGGGTCAAGTTTCAGTCTCCTGCATGTGGATATCCAGTTTTTCCAGCACCATTTATTGAAAAGGCTGTCCTTTCTCCAGTGTATATTTTTGTGCTTTTGTCAAGGAACAGTTTGTTATAGACGTGTGGGTTTATTTCTGGGATCTCTATTCTGTTCCATTGGTCTATGTGCCTGCTTTTATGCCAATAAAGGAAATAACCGAGTGAAGATACAACCTACAGAATGGGAGAAGATATTTGCAATGTATTCATTTAACAAAGGATTAGTATCCAGAATACATAAGGAATTTAAATGCTTATCAACAAAATAGTTCAATTAAAAATGGGTGAATGACCTCAGTAGATATTTTTCAAAAAAAGAAATACAAATGGCCAAAAATATGTGAAAAAATATTAGTATCATTATCCATCAGGGAAATACAAATAGAAACCATAATAACATATTATCTCACTCCAGTTAGAATGGCTACTATCAAAAGGACAAAAAAAAATGACTATTTTAGTCAGCTTTTACACAGCTGTGACTAAAGGATCAAACCAGCACAATTGTAAAGGGGAAAAAGTTTATTTGAAGGCTCACAGTTTCAGAGGTCCTAGTCCATAGAAGGCCAGCTCCATTCCTTAGGGCTCGAGGTGAGGCTGAATATGATGGTGGAAGAGTGTGGCAGAGGGAAGCGGGTCACATGGTGAACAGAGAGCAGAGAGAGAGACTCCACTTGCCAGATACAAATATATACCCCAAAGCCATGCCCCAATTCCCACCTTCCTCCAGCCACACCCTACCACTTCAGCTACCACTCAGTTAATCCCTACCAGGGGATTAATTCACTGACTGAGCTAAGACTCTCACAACCCAATCATTTCTCCTCTGAACCTTCTTGCGTTGTCTCGCACATGAGCTTTTATGGGACACCTCACATCCAAACCATAACAATGACAAACATTGAAAACTATATGGAGAAAAGGGAAATCTTATGCACTATGGGTAGAAATACAAATTAGTACAACATTATGGAGAAAAGTATGGAGAGAGAAAGAGAGGACTAGAGGGATGAAGGTAGATTGGTTAACAAGTACCAAATCACAGATAGATGGAATAAGTTCTAGTGTTCCACAGCACAGTGGACTGACTATAGTTTACAATAACCTGTTATATATTTGATAAAAAATAGAAGAGAGGAGCTTGCAATCTCCAAACATAAAGAAATGATAAGGAGAGGTAAATACTAATTACTCTGATTTGAACAATACATATTGTATACATGTGCCGAAATGTCACACTGTATGCCATAAATATATGGAATTGTTACATGTAAATCAAATTTTTAAATTTTTTTTTAAATTTTAAGGACTGCTAGGAACTGGGAAGGGGCTAAGAATGGGAGAGAGAAGAGGGTAAGAGAGGCTGGAAGGGAGGGCAGACACAGCTGATGCATGATACATGCACATATGTAAATGTGGTGAACCCCACTCATCTGAACAATAAATATGTGTTAACTAAAAATTACCCTCAACATTTAGTGGATTAACCACTGATCATCTCATGACTTCTGAGAGTCAAGAATGTGGAAGAAAAGTTACTGGGTATCCCTTGCTCTGGGTCTCCCAGAAAGTTGCAGGCAAGCATTTGGCTTGAAACACACTGCTCTGAAGCCTTAACTGGGACTCAAGGATCTATCCAAGAAGGCTCACTGGCCTGGCTATTGGCTGGAGTCCTCAGTTACTCCTTGGCTGTTGGCCGTTAGTCTTATTTTTTCATCTTGTGAACCTCTTCATCGGGCTGCCTGATTGTCCATAAGACAACCAGATTTCCCCTATAATGAGTGAGAAGACAGGAGAAGAGAGAGGAGAAATGCCTGAGATGGAAACTTCGATCTTTTGTTTGTTTTCAGTGCTGAGGATCAAACCCAGGGCCTCCTGAATGCTACACAAGGGCTCTGCCACTGAGCTAGAGCTCCAGCCCCCGCTTCAGTTTTCTTGTTTTGTTTTGTTCTTTAACTCTTTAATATCCTAAACTCTTCTACTATAGGCTGTATGTTACAAACCAAGTCTAATTCAATACAGCAGAGAATGACATAAGGCTATGGAAACTAGGAGAGAGGAATTATTGGGGGCCACTGTGGCAGGCAGAATCAATGCTGGTGCTAACAAGATATCAAGAGCTAATGAATTGAACCTATGAATATCACTATATGACAAAGTCTTACACTTTTTTATGACTCAAATCTTAAGTGTCTTGAGAGGAGGAGATTATCCTGGCCATTCTGGGTGGATGACATTCCTAAATGCCATCACAAGTGTCCTTAGAATGACAGAGATAAATTTCCCAGAGGAAACAGGTAATATTAATATAGAGAAGAGAGAGACTGAAGATGGGGCCTCAAACCTAGGAATGCTAGCAAGTCCCAGAAACTGAAACAAGAAATGAATATTTCCTTAGAGCCCCCAAAGGGAGCATGACCCAATGACACCTAGAATTTTATCTAGTAATACTGATTTCAGACTTTTGTTCTCTAGAACCATAAAGAAATGCATTCTATTATGGTATTTTATTACAGCAGCTACAGGAAACTAATACATCCCTCTTAGATATTGGCTATATCTTTTCAAATGTTTGCTACTACTTTAAGCAAATATGACTACTTTAGGCAACAGCAGTGAAATGTGCATTTTTGCCTCCAGAGTTATGTTCTATCTTTAATTCTTTGCCACTAAGTCAGCACTATAACTTGTGTAAGTTTTTCAGCCATTAGAGACATAAATTATTTGCCAAAACACAAAATGAATACCCAGTGTGCCAAGCAATATCACAGTTAACAGAATATATTTAATTTGGCAAAACACTCACTAGAGTGCAAGAAAATATACCATAGTTCATGGATTGCCATGCATGATCCATCTTGTGTCTTCCTTTCCTTAGATGAAAGCATTTCACAGACAATGGCTATTTTGCATACACAAAGAGTTGTACCCTTCAATATGCCGCCCGCCTCGCCACTCAAAGAATTGAGAAAACCTAACATTCAGCACAAAAAAAAACAACAACAACAAACAAACAAACAAACCCAGAGAATTACTTATTAAAAATATGAATGCTCTCTGGATAGTTCTGAGGCTTTTAGTATGAGTTTTACTGCCCATAGTTAATATCTCACCTCCTTTTTATATTTGGGGCCTTGAGCCTTCTGTTAAATAGGAATGTCAATCACAGATCACAAGGAATAGGAGAAAACATAGCACTATAAAAGGTAAATTCCAAGAAAGAGAAAACAGAAAATGTTTTAAAGAGGATTTATAAATATATTTTTGGTATACTCAGGAAGACTTCAGATATTCCAACTATAAAAGGCAGAAAAGTATGTTATAATAATGAATAAGCAGAAAGCAAAGAAAGAGAAACTTAGCAAAGAAAAATTTGAAAGTTAAAAATAAAAGCAGAGCTTACTGTTTTAGTCAGCTTTGCATTTCTGTGACTAAAAGACCTGACAAGAACAACTTGAAGGAGGAAAGTTTTATTTTGTCTCACTGTTTCAGAGGTCTCAGTCCATAGATTATCAGTCAGTTCCACGGCTCTGGACCCAAGGTGAGGCCAAGCATCATGGTGGAAAGGTGCAACAGAGGAAAGTAGCTCAGAATCTGGAAACCAGGAAGCAGAGAGAGCTCTGCTCACCAAAGACAAAATATAAAACCCCAAAGTCATGCCCCTAGCAACCTTCCACCAGCTACATTCTACCTGCCTACAGTTATCTCCCTGTTAATCCATGTCAGTGGATTAATCCACTGATTAGGTTAAAGCTCTCATAATCTGATCATTTCACCTCTGAACATTCTTGCATTGTCTCACATATGGGTTTTTGGAGGATACCTCATATCTAAACCATAACACTTACAAAATATCATAGATGAGGGGTAAAAGCACAAAATGCTGCCAGGCGCAGTGGCGCAAGCCTGTGATCCCAGCACTTTGGGAGGCTCAGACAGGAGAATCGCGAGTTCAAAGCCAGCCTCAGCAACGGCGAGGCACTAAGCAACTCAGTGAAACCCTGTCTCTACATAAAACACAAAAAATAAGTCTGGGGATGTGGCTCAGTGGTTGAGTGCCCCTGCATTCAATCTTCAATACAAAAAAAAAAAAAAGCACAAAATGCCACTACAATATAGAATGTTGGAAGATAACGTTCAGGAAATATCCCAGAAAGTGAAATTTAAAAAGAATAGAAAATAAGAGAAGAAATATAAGTAATCACTTTTCCATGCCCAACATCTGAATAATGTCTACAGAAGGGCAAGATTTACCAACAGAAAATAACCATGGAATGAATGGACAATAATCTACATGCATCCACATAAAATTTAGATCATCAAAGATGGTTTTGTAAATCTTTCAAACACATGAACAGGTTACCTATGGAAAGTCAAGAATTGCCTGATACTAGACTTATTCACAGCACTGGACAATGAAGCCAGGACTTCAGTGGTTTGATGTAAAGTTTTGTACTCAGCTTAATTACCAATACCAATCAAGGGTGAGAACAGAGTAAAGACAAGTTGAGATACACACAAGCACTTAGAAATTTTAATCCCTTCATACTCTTTCTTAGGAACATCACATGAAAATCAAAGAGAGAGACTCAGGGCACAGTAAACCATCAAGAGGTCAAGCAATGAAGATAAATCCAGAAGTGAAACAGTATGGTAGTTCTAAAGACACATGGGCCAGATAGGAACAGGAGACGTCCCCATTAGGAAACAGGGCCCCAAGCGAAAGGACCCAAAACAACAGGTAGCACAACTGCAAAAAGTTAAGGATATGCAATGCTATTATTTTATAAATAAGAACTAAAAATTAGAAACCTTAAGCAGAAATCAAAAGCTGTTAAGGGAAAATCATGGTCCATTTTAGCAAAATTAAATTATTATATGATTTTTAAGTGCTTGGAAATGTAGTTGAACTTGATGTTGAGAGAATTTTTCCTGAAACAACTTATGGACTGTGATCTGCTGAGAAGAAAATACAATCCTAGCACATTATTTGATCTGAAAGTGAATGAAAATACAATAACCATAATAAGGTAAATGCTTATAGACCTCCAAATAAGTCATCATACAAAAAAAGCAAGTTTGGAGAATACAATACAATGATAGCAGCCTTTAGCAGTATTTGCAATGTAAACATAAAAAGTACAATTTATAAACGAAGGGAGAAAAGGAGAGCCCGATGGTTTGAATGTGTCTCCCAGAAGTTATATGTTGAAAACTTAATCCTCAGTGCAGTAGAGTTGGGAGGTAGGATCTAATGAGAGATAAACAAGCCAGAAGGTAAATGAATTAATACTCTCATCATAGGAGTGTTTTTTTTTAAATTGCAGGAGTAAGTTTCTTATAAAAGACCAAGCTCTCTCTTCTCTCCTCTCCTCTCTTCTCCTCTTCTCTCTTCTTTCATGTCTCTCTCCTCTTTGCCCTTCTAGAACCATGAACCAATACATTTCTGTTCTTTATAAATTGCTCAGTCTTAGGTATTCTGTTAGATCATCAGAAAATGGACAGGGAGGAAATATAGATGTGATAATATCTTCAGCTTGGAGAAGAATTATATACTGATGGAATAAGAAATAATTTTATCTGCATTACTAAAATGTTATCAATCATAGAAACGGTGGCATAACAGCTAAACCTGAAATTAAATTTTAAATAAAATTAAAATTTAGATGTTATTTAAAAGTTATAAATCAAGAAATCGCATTTTACTTAGTGATTATGAAGTGATCACTAGAAGAACTAAGCACAGCATAATTATTTCCTCCAATAAGTGAGTCTAGAGGGTGAGAACTAGAGAAGAGTGTTGGCTGTGTCAAAGCCATTCTCTACTATTTGATACTTTACCATATGCATGTGTTACTTGAACTTTAAAAAATATTCATGAAAAAACTATATTTGTAGAAGATTGCTTAAAGGAAATATAGGCTAATCCTTTTTCTATATGTATTCTTGAACTAAAGCCAGCTTTGTGCTGGGTCCATGGGCCATATATCTTAGGATCTCCTCCCAGAAGTAGCTTTTATTTAACTACAGTTTATTAGTGCATTTTTCTGTTGCTATAGCAAAATGAATGACTCTGAGTACTTTATAAAGAAAAGATGTTTATTTGTCTTACAGTTTGGAAGCTGAAAGCCAAAGATCAATGATCCAATTGATTTGACCTCTGATAAGGGCCTCATGATGGATGCCATTATGGCAGGAGTACAGGAAAAAGGAAGAGACCACATAGTGAGGCAGGAAGCCAGATTGCAAGAAATGGCCAGTCTTGCTCTTTTTAGAATTCTCTTTCTTGAGAACAAACTCACTCCACAATATCATCATCAATCCTTCTGAAGGCGGTACTCCCAGTGACCTAATATCTTCCACTAAGCCCGACCTTTTAAAGGTACCACCACCTCTCACATTACTACACTGTGAACCAAGCTTCCAGCACATTAACCTTGTAGGAGGACACACTTAAACCATCCATATCCAACTTATAGCCTGTGGTTAAGCATCAAGGTATAGATCCCTATTGAACAATAATACAAGAAGTAGTCCCAAGGAACTTTGTTAAATTTACTGTCTGGGTATAGAGACATTGTTTAATACTTTCTCCTGCCCTACCAATGAGAACCTATAGAAAAATATTTTCTCTGGACTTAATACAAGAAATAAATGTACTTCTTCTAGGAACATGTTAGCACTTATCCTCATTGACTCAGCTAAGACACCATATTTCTTCCTCTGCATTGTCTCAGATCCCAACAGGTGGTCCTTTTCTATACCCTCAAGGCAGACAGAAAAGCCTACAAACTATATCTCAAAGAGTGTCCCCCCAACAGCTATTCACTGAAGGGCTGTGGTAGAGCAGAAAGGACATGGGATGTACTGCCCTGTGCCCAGATTTCTTGCTCCTACATCAAACAGCTGTTAAAGGAATCACTATAATTTCTCCATTCTCTATTTTCTCACTCACCTGCTGGAACCATACTTAATAATAATATCGATTTCATCTATTCTCCTGATTTATTTTAAAAATCAGTTGAGGCAATATAAGTTGAAATTTTTGTAATCTCCAAATATGTTTTTATTTTTCTTCATTTCAAAAAAATGCTTCTATTTCCCATGACATTTCTTCATTTGCTCTTTAGGAATTACGTGGAAAATTCATTTACTCATTATGTAGGGAAAGACATCTCATTAATTAGTAGTCGACCTTTATTATTACCCAAGCATATATTACTGTTTCTTTATTTCATTAACCATATTTCCTGTCTCTCTCCAAAAATCATTTCTACTTCAGAAGATGGATTATTTTGCCACACAACTAATATAACTGATAGTCTGTATTCTCCAAAGACAAAGCCACAATTTTATTCTTTTTAAAGCCACAAGTTTAGATAAAATCTTTCTATTAAGTGTTTAATTTTCCATTGTTGTGATTTTAAAATAGAAAACACTCATCTCGGTTTCTATTTAAGATATTCACATTTTCAGTTTTCCAGTTACATTTTCTAATGTAGACCAAAATATGATTGTAATCTGTGACATTTTATTTCATTTCAACATCTGTACAGTCTTGGTCCATTTAGATTGCTATAACAAAATGTCATAGACTGGGTGGCCTACAAACAACTGAAATTTATTTCTCATGGTTCTGGATTCTGGGAGGTCCAAGGTCAAGGTACCAGGAGATTCAGGTAATGAACTCTTTCAGATTCATAGATAGTGCTTTCCTTCTGTGTCCTTACCTACTAAAGAGAGAGAGATCTTTCTCTACTTTCTTTTATGAGGGCACCAGCCCCATCATGAGAGCTCTGGTCTGAAATCTAATTACTTCTCAAAGGCTCTACCTCCTAATATAATCACCTTCAGGGTTGGGATTTCAATGTACGAATTTTGGGGGAACATAAATATTTAGCCCATAGCTCAAGTATGTTATATATTTATTTATTTATTTGGGGGAGTTACTGGGTATTGAATTCAGGGGCACTCTACCACTGAGCTACTTCCACAGACCTTTTTTTTTTTTTTTATTTTGAGACAGGTCTCACTAAATTGCCCAGGCTAGTCTTGAACTTGAAATCCTCCTGCCTCAGCCTCCTGAGTCACTGGGATTATGGACATGCACTACTACACTCAGAAGTACTTAAATTTGGGCTGGGGTTGTGGCGCAGTGGTAGCGTGCTCACCTAGCATGCGTGAGGCACTGGGTTCGATCCTCAGCACCATGTAAAAATAAAATAAAGATATTCTGTCTGCCTACAACTAAAAAATAAATATTTAAAAAAAAAGAATTACTTAAGTTTTACTTTATAATTTGTATGCTGTGACAAAGAGGAAGGCACAATGGTATAAATATAAAAAGATGCAAAATCTGAAAGGCAGAGATACACAGATACTGAACTATACACATCAAAATGACTAAGATGGTAAAGTTTGTGGGATGTGTGTCTTACCACATCCAGAACTTGAACACTTCATCACTTAGTAGCAACAACTCTTTAAGGGAGCTAATAGTCATATTGTCCCACTCTACCATACCTGTTCTCAAAAAGAATATTAATATAAGCAAAATGTAACAAAACCAAAGACCTTTCTCCACCTTCACCCTTATATTAAAATTAGTTCAAATCACCCAACAATAGAAATGTAAAATTCATCTTTTATATTACAGGCAGAAGAATAACAATTTACTGGAGTGGTTGTCACCTGCCTCCCCTGAATTCTCTTGTCCCTTTTCTAACAGACACAAGTTGAGCAACTATTCTTAATTTGTAAAGCTGAGTATCATTCTTTCATCTTGTGTTGCAAACACAACTTTTATTATTTTGCCTGGATGACCAGGTCTTAGCTGTGAGACCGAATGGATGCAGATGCTGTCGATGGATGTGCCATAATAGCTTTACACCACCAGAAGGAGCTCTAAAACAGACCACAGGGAAGTATTAGGCTGGCAGAGACAGGAATGTGATATATTGCCTACAGATGGAGAGTTTAAACCACATTAAAACTTAATAAAGAATTACATAGTGGCTGAGGGAATTATAACACTAAAAAGTCTTCCAAAGACAAAATACAAATGCCTAAAGGCATTATGTTAGTACTGTTTTTATTTTTATTTTTTGGGGAAAAAAATACACAAGAAATATTGATTCAATTAGTGAAGCCAAACAAACCATGGGATTGTAAATGAGAATGAATTTACACAGAGCTTCTCAGACCTTCCGTCTGCCAAAATATGCCTTCCAGTGGCGTCACCCCTGTGCCTGAGCATTGGAGGATGATTCAGAAGATCCCCAAAGTTTCCCTTAATAAGAAATCTCTTCTCAGCTTCTTTCTGGTACCTGAAATTCTTTTTTTTTTCTTTTTAATTTTTTTTGTAGTTGTAGATGGACAGAATATCTTTATTTTATTTGTTTATTTTTATGTGGTGCTAAGAATCGAACCCAGTGCCTCACACATGCTAGGCAAGTGCTCTACCACTGAGCTACAGCCCCAGCCCCTGGCACCTGAAATTCTTAAGACTTACAATCCACCTTAAGAACATTAATTGTGGGGCTGGGGTTGTGACGCAGTGGTAGCGTGCTCGCCTAGCATGCGTGAGGCACTGGGTTCGATCCTCAGCACCAGGTAAAAATAAAATAAAGATATTCTGTCTGCCTACAACTAAAAAATAAATATTAAAAAAAAGAACATTAATTGTGTCTTAATTTTTTGCCACTGGTACTGGGGATTGAACTCGAGGTCTTATACATACTAGTAAGTGTTTTACCATTGGGCTACATTTGTAGCCCTTTTTATTTATTTATTTTTCATCATTTTATAATGAGACAGTTGCCCAGGCTGGCCTCAAACTTTCAATCTCCTACTTCAACCTCCCCAAGAGCTGAGATTACAGGTGTGTGCCATTTAGCTTGGCTATCTTAACATTCTTGAGAATGTTGAGTGGCTTGATTATTATGAACTTTTAGTTTAAATGGCATAATCCTTTACTATGTATCATCATCATAGAATAGGAAGGCAAGGCTTTGAGGATTAAAATGATAATGAGTTTAATTATGAGGGGAGGCCAGGTGTATAAAGCATTGTCTGTAGCCAACACAATGCTGTATTGGGAAAACTGCCAGGGCTGTGGGCACATATAAAAGAACAGCATCAACCATAAACTAACTACGAAGAAGCACAAAAAAACCATAACAAATTCTGTGCTCAGTATGTCTAGCTACCATACCACAGACTAAGTGATTTAAACAACAGAAATGTGCTTGCTCACAGTTGGGGAGGCTGGAAGTCCATGATAAAGGGTCAGCAGGGTTGTCTCTTCTGAGGCCTCTTTCCTTGGCTGTCTTCTCACTGCAACTTCACATGACTTTCCTATGTGTGTACGTCTGTGTCTTAATCTCTCTCTCTCTCTCTTTTTTTTTTTTTTTTTTGTTGGTACTGGAGATTGAACTCAGGGGCACTCGACCACTGAGCCACATCCCCAGCCCTATTTTGTGTTTTATGTAGAGACAAGGTCTCACTGAGTTGTTTAGTGCCTCGCTGTTGCTGAGGCTGGCTTTGAACTCGCGATTCTCCTGTCTCAGCCTCCCTAAGTGCTGGGATTACAGGCTTGAGCCACCGCGCCTGGCTCTAATCTCTTCTTATGAGGAGACTAGTTATATTGGCTTAGGGCCTACCATAATAACCTCAGTTTACCTTACTTCTCTAAAGACCCCATCTCCAAATACAGGCATACTCTGAGGTACTATGAGTTAGGGTTTTGACATGAATTTGGAGGAAACTCAATTCAGCCCATAACACCCGTCTTTCGGCTTGTTGTTCATATGTCTTAAAATTGATATGCCTTAAAATTCTACAGTGCAGACAGATGACTAGGAGGTGGTGGAGGGAGCCTGATCTGGGAATTTGCCCTGTACAAAAATGGCACCTTGACCACTTGTAAGCAGTTATTTAGCCTCTTAGTCTTGACTCTCCTACTTGTAAAATACAGCAAAAAATATTTTCCTCACCAGGCAGGGGCAAGAGTCAAAGGAAATAACTAATGGGAACAAATAGATGCAATGTTTCTCAGATATGGACTGGATCCCCTCTAGGGCTTCTCCACCTGAAGACAGCAATCCAAACCCTCCTCATGCACAACAGGATTTTGTGTGACCTGACCTGTCTCTTACCAGCACACCCTTTCTAGGTGACAGGGTCCTGAAGTGCATACAACTTCTGCTGCCTCCCACAGAACAATAACTAAGGCATAGGAAATTAAGAACTATTGTATAAGATTAAATGTTTAATAAACCTGTGCTTTAAACATTAATATATACTTCAACTATACAGAACTCCCCCTTATCTCTGTTTTCATTTTGAGATTTGTTACTGAAAATATAGCAAAATACAGAAAATACAATATTTTGAGATAGATCACATTTACATAAGTTTTATTTTAGTATTTTGTTGTAATTGTTCTATTTATTATTAGTTATTATTAATCTCTACTATGCTTAGCTTATAAATAAAACTTTATCATAGGTATATATGTATAGGGGAAATATCATAGTATGTATAGGGTTCAGTAGTATCTGCGGTTACAGGCATCCACTGGGGAAACTTGGAGCATATCCTCTGCTGATAATGGGGGTCTTTTCTGTGTACAGCCTCAGCTGGAGATAGGTCAGGAGTTTTAGTTTCTGGATCCATCTATTTACTGGTAAATGTCATAAAGCCATTCCTCTTTATGGCTGAATAATATTCTATTGTGTATATGTACCACATTTTCTTTATTCATTCATCTATTGAAGGGCACCTAGGTTGGTTCTGTAGCTTAGCTATTGTGAATTGAGCTGCTATAAACACTAATGTGGCTGTGTCACTGTAGAATACTGATTTTAACTCCTTTGGATATATGCCAACAAATGGATCTGGAGACTATCATGCTAAGTCAAGTAAACCAGTCCCAAAAATCAAAGGTTGAAATTTTTTCTGATAGGTGGAAACTAACCCACAATAAAGAAGTGGTGGTGAAGGGAAGAATAGAAGAACAGTAGATTAGACAATGGAGAATGGAGGGAAAGGAGGGGGAATAAGTAAAGGAAAGACAGTGGAATGAATCTGACATAGTTTTCCCATGTACATATATGAAAACAACACAATGAATCCCACCACCATGTACATCTGTAAGAATGGGACTCTAAAAAAAGCACACCTGTTACCTGCATAGTATTTTTCTTCTGATAAACTATATGGCAGAAACAACAACAAAAACAGAACGGGACCCTAACTGGATTATGATATATTCTGTGCTTGTATAATTACATCAAAATGCATTCTGTTGTCATATATAATTAAAAAGAACAAATTTTTTTTTTTAAAAAGAGTCTAAGTTTGAGGCTGTGACAAACTTGAGGCCAGGCCTTTGAACCACATCCCTAAGCAGCTCACACCCGGTCTGTGCCCAGGAGACTTCTGCTTTCTCTCACTTCATTTTGCCAGGCTCCTTCCTGCTCAGGCTGTCCCCTCACCATGTTTGACAATTACTCAACTGTTCAGGCCTTAATTCTAGCCTTATTTTCTCAGGGAAGGACTCTCCTATCCCCACTACTGCCCAATCCCTGGAGGAGCAACTTAGTGTGTCACACACAAAAACTATTTCTGTCACTTAACATGAGCTCATCATGCCTTGTAGAGTGACCACAAATGAAAAGTAAATAATTCATTGTCATTTAATCTTTGCTGCTTCTCTAGAGTGTTAGCTACCTTCCAATATGGACCTCTTCTGTCTTACTCATCCTTCTCTCCCCAGAGGTCCTGTCTGCACTCAGTAATTATACCTGAGTCAATCAAGAAGTAAATCTAAGGCAACTGTTGATGTTCAGGTCTTGGTCCTTCACAGACAGATTTCTGAAGCTCTCTTCTGTGAATGTCAAGATATACCTACTTCCATTCACTAAAAAATAATCCCCACAAAAATCTAAAGTTTGAAATATCTGTATTTTATATATATGTATATATACATACATATACATATGTATACACACACATATATATCTCCACACAATCATTTTTTGTAAGAACAGTTATGATGAATGGAGTGAGAAAGAAAATATCACCATCAAAACAGCTGGTATAACTTTTTACTCACTAATGATAAAACCTTCTGGAAATTACATCACTAAGCAAAACATCTAGTATCTGCTATTGTTTGCTCTTGAATGACTCCCAAAGACCCATTTGTTAAAGGCCTGTGGCATTACTGGGAGGTGGTAGAGACATTAAGAGGTGGGGCTTAGTGGGAGGAGGTTAGGTCATTGGGGATATGCCCTTGAAGAGGATATTGGGATCCTAGGCCCTCCCCCTGTCTCTTTTTGCTCCCCAATATGAGGTGAGCAGCTTTGCTCCACCAGGCTCTACCCTGTGTTGAACTGTGCTCCCACAGGCCAAAAGTGACAGGGGCCAAGCAACCATAGACTGAATCCTCTGAAACTGTGACCCAAAATAGACACTTTTTCCTTTGAAATTGTTTATCTCAGGTATTTCATCACACTGCCATCAGTTAGCTGGACCATGTGAAAACAAGATAATATTCTCTTGGTCCCATACTCCTTCAATGGTTTAATTTTCATAGTGGTGTTCTTTTTTAAAATATTTTTTTAGTTGTAGATGGACATAATATCTTCATTTAATATTTTTATGTGGTACTGAGGATCGAGCCCAGTACCTCACATGTGCGAGGCAAGCGCTCTACCACTGAGCCACATCCCTAGCCCCACAGTGGTATTCTTGAGCAGCAGGAATATTTAGTTATTTGTCCCATTTTTCACATACACAAACACAAACCTATTTTTGAAAAGGGAAACAAAGGCAAAACTGTTGAAAATACCATTGCTACAAACCAGCATTTTCTTTTGGCTTCAGGCACCTACCATATAAATGGAGGAATGCATCCTCCACACAATTATTGGTTTTTTAATCTAAGAATTCATGCAGATAAAGTGGGAGCCCAGTAGGGCTGAAACAATTTCCCAATGCATCAGTTATGTTAATGAGTATCCATGAAACACCATCGCAGAAGCAAAATGACATTAATTACATAGTTCTCAACAGCTCAAGCTTAACTCTACTACAATTAAACTCTAGAACCTGGAACATTGCCAATGTAAGAAAAATAGACAATCTTGACTCCTGAGGCCCACAAAGGTAGAATTATCTGTAGTAACCTAAGGAAAAAGGGAAAGACTCAAGACCTAGGTAACTTATTCATTTCATTTCACAAACGTCTTCTCCACATCTCCTATGCACTCAGTACTGTCTTACACAAACAGTGAAATATGGCATACCGCTGCAGAGCCTACCCACACTGGAGATGGGCAAACAGATCCATAGCTAGCTCAGGGCTCTCTCTTCTAGCTGCTACCCAGGAGAATTGAGGCACCTTGACCCACTCTCCTCCTTTTCTGCTTGTATTCCAAGTGGCTTAGATGTTTTCTAAAGCTAGTTTCCTATCTTAAACAGAATCATTATCTCCTTCTCCCAAACTTGCACACCATTCTGTGTTCCTTATCTTGTTCAGTAGTATTACCACACACTCAAGTAGTCCAAGCTAGACATTCTGTAGTCAGTTTGTCTTTCTTTCTAGCCTTCAAATGCCAAATGTTATTTTTTTTAAATATAAAATTGTTCACTCTCTTAATTCTTTTCCAATTCAACACTGTGCCCACGCCTATGATAAAATCATCCCCAGTCAATATTAATCCATAGAGAAGACTGAGTGCTTATACAAGGTCATTACTGTTGAAAGGAGAATTTATTACTTAATCTTTACCTAGTCTAGGGAACATGCCACACCATGCAAGGTCAAAGGGGAAGCCAAAGTTTCAATTAGGATGCAGAGACAGAAGCAAAGCTCATGCCTTTACTGGAGTTTCTTCAGGAAAGACAAGGCAGAGAAGAGTGAACAACTTAGGAACTAGGAAGATTGAAGAATAGAGAGGGTCACTTACCTGGCTGCTCTGTGATGAGAAACCAAAAAAAGCAAAATTAAGCTTCATAATTGATGATGAAATAAAAACATTTCATATTAAACAAAAGTTAAAATAATTTGCAATTAGAATCCTGCACTATAGAACATTCTCGACAAATTATTTCATGAAGAAAAAATAAAAAATAAAACTAAAAACCAACATAAGGAGGAAATACACTAAAGGACTAGTCAACCAAAGGAAAACTAATTCAAATTAAAAACCAAAACTAAACCAAAATAACTGGAAATATAAATCATATCTCAATAATAACTTTGAAGGTAAATGTCCTAAATTCATCAATCAAAAGACATAGATAGGCAAATTGGATTAAAAAATAAGACCCAACAAAATGATGTCTCCAAGAGACTTACCTTATAGGCAAAGACATCCATAGACTGAAAGTGAAAGGATGGGAAAAAATATATCACTCACATGGATCTTGTAAATAAACAGATTTTTCTATCCTTATATCAGATAAAATGGACTTCAAGACAAAGTTAATTAGAAGGGACAAAGAAGGCCATTTCATATTGCTTAAAGGAATTAAACATCAACAAGACATAACAATCATAAACATTTATGCCAATGGACCATATACATACATGAAAGAAACCCTTCTCAATTTCAAGAATCAAATAGACCACAGCACAATAATACTGGGTGGCTTTGACTTGCCTCTCTCATCACTAGATAGATCCTCCAAACAAAAACTGAAAGTATAGAACTAAATAATACAATCAATAATTTAGACTTAATAGATACATATAGAATATTTCATCCACCAATGATTAAATAAACTTTCTTCTCAGAAGCACACAGATACTTCTCTAAAATAGACTATATCTTAGGACACAAAGGGATATAAAAAAATAGAGATACTACTTTGCATTCTATCAGATCATAATGGAATGAAATTAGAAATCAATGACAAAATAAAAAATAGAAGCTACTTTAAAACTTGGAGAATAAATAATATGCCATTGAATGACCAATGGATAACAGAAGAAATCATAGATGAAATTAAAAAATATTTATAAGTAAACGAGAATAGTAACAACATATCAAAATCTCTGGGACACTATGAAGACAATTTTGAGAAGAAAATTCATTGCATTGAGCTCATTCATTAAAAGAAGAGAAAATTGCCAAATCAATACCCTAACATTACATCTCAAAGCCTTAGAAAAAGAAGAAGAAATCAACCCCAAAAGCAGAAGAAAGAAAATAATTAAAATCAGAGCTGAAATCAATGAAATTGGAACAATTCAAAAAATCAACAAAACAGTTTTTTTAAAAAAAATAAATAAAACTGATAAACTCTTAGCCATGCTAATGAACAGAAAGAGAGAGAAAACTCAAATTACTAAAATTTGTGATGAAAAAGGAAATATCATGATGGACACTACTGAAATACAGAGGATAATCAGAAACTATTTTGAAAATTTATACTCTAATAAAATAGAAAATCTTGAAGATATCGACCAGTTTCTAGAGACATATGACCTACCCAAATAGAATCAGGAGGACATGCATAATTTAAACAAATCAATTTCAAGCCAGGCACAGTGGTGCACGCCTGTAATCCCAGCAGTTTGGGAGGCTGAGACAGGAGAATCGTGAGTTCAAAGCAAGCGTAAGCAAATGGTGAGGTTCTAAGCAACTCAGTGAGACCCTATCTCTACATAAAAACACAAAATAGGGCTGAGGATGTGGCTTAGTGGTCGAGTACCTCTGAGATCGATCCCTATTACCAAAAAACAACAACAAAAAAAACCCCCACACACACATCAATTTCAAGCAATGAAATAGAAGACACCATCAAAATCCTACCAACTAAGAAAAGCCCAGGACCAGGTAAATTCTCAGCCAAGTTCTATCAGATCTTCAGAGAAGAATTATCACTAATACTCCTCAAATTATTCTATGAAATAGAAAAGGAAGTAATCCTTCCAAACTCATTATATGAAGCTAGTATCACCCTGATATCAAACCAGACAAAGATACACTCAGGAAAGAAAACTTCAGACTAATATCCCTGATGAACATAGATGCAAAAATTGTCAATAAAATTCTGGCAATTAACATAAAACACATATTAAAAAGATAGTGTACAATGATGAAGTGGGTTTCATCCCAGGAATGCAGGGTTGGTTCAACATATGGAAAGCAATAAACATAATTCATCACATCAATGGACTTAAGGACAAGAACTATATGATTATTTCAATAGATGCCGAAAAAGCATTAGATAAAATACAGAACCAATTCATAGTCAAAACACTAGAAAAACTAGGGATAGCAGGAACATACCTCAACATTGTGAAAGCTATCTATGCAAAACTGAAGGCCAACATCATCCTAAATGGATAAAAATTGGAAGCGTTCCCTCTAAAAATGGGAAATAGACAGGGATGCCCTCTTTCACCACTTCTGTTCAACATAGTCCTTGAAACTCTAGCCAGAGCGATTAGACAGACAAAAGAAATTAAAGGGGTATGAATAGGAAAAGAAAAACTCAAACTATCACTATTTGCTGTTGACATGATTCTATATTTATAAGACCCAAAAACTCCACCAGAAAACTTCTAGAGCTCATAAACAAATCCAGTAAAGTAGCAGAATATAAAATTAACATCCATAAATCAATTGCATTCCTATATAGCACAGGTGAATCAACTGAAAGAGAAATTAGAAAAACTGCCCCATTCACAATAGCTTCAAAAAATTATTTGGAAATCAATCTAACAAAAGAGGTGAAACACCTCTACAATGAAAATTACAGAACACTAAAGAAAGAAATTGAAGAAGACCTTAGAAGATGAAAAGATCCCCCATATTCTTGGATAGGCAGAATTAACATTGTCAAAATGGCCATACTACAAAAACACTGAACAGATTTAATGCAAGTCCTATTAAGGTTCTGATGATGTTCTTCATAGAAATAGAAAAAGAAGTCATAAATTTTTTTTGGAAAAATAAGAGGCCCAGAATAACCAAAGCAATTCTCTGGGAGAAAAGTTAAGCAGAAAGCATCACAATACAAGACCTTAAATTTTACTACAGAGCTATAGTAACAAAACCAATATGGTATTGGCACAAAAACATATATGAAGACCAAAGCTAAAAATTAGAAGATACAGAGACAAACCCATATAAAGACATTTATCTCATACTAGACAAAGGCATCATAAACATGCATTGAAGAAAAGATAGCCTCTTCAACAAATGATGCTGGGAAAACTGAAAATCCATATGTAAAACAATGAAATTAGACCCCTAACTCTCACCTCACATGAAACTCAAAGTACATCAAGCACCTAAGCATCAGACCAGAGACCCTGAGCCCACTAGAAGAAAAAGTAGGCCCAACTCTCTATCACATCGATTGAGGAACTGAATTCATCAACAAGACTCCTAAAGTGCAAGAAGTCAAGTCAAAAATGAATAAATGGGATGGTATCAAACTAAAAAGCTTCTTCACAGCAAATGAAGCAATAAAGAATGTGAAGAGAGATCCTACAGAATGGGAGAAAATCTTTGCCACCTGTACCTCAGATAAAGCATTGATCTCTAGGATATATAAAGAACTCAAAAAACACCAAAAAAAAAAAATCAATAAATAGGTCAAAGAACAGAATAGGCACCTCACAGAACTAGAAATACAATCAATCAACAAATACATGAACAAATGTTCAACATCTATAGCAATTAGAGAAATGCAAACCAAAACTACTCTAAGATTTCATCTCACTCTAGTCAGAATGGCAATTATCAAGAATACAAGCAATAATAAGTGTTGGTGAGGAAATGGGGAAAAAGGTACATTCATACATTGCTGGTGGGACCGAAAATTGGTGCAACCATTCTGGAAAGCAGTATGGAGATTCCTCAGAAAACTTGGAATGAAACCATCATTTGACCCAGCTATCCCACTTCTTAGTTTATACCCAAAGGTCTTAAAATCAGCATACTACAGTGATGCAGCCACATCAATGTTTGTAGTAGCTCAATTCACAATAACTAAACTGTGGAACCAACCTAGATGCCCTTCAACAGATGAATGGATAAAGAAAATGTGGTATATATACACAATGGAATATTTCTCAGCCTTAAAGAAGAATGAAATTATGGCATTTGCAGGTAAATGGATGGAGCTGGAAAATATTATGCTAAGCAAAATAAGCCAAACTGAAAAAACCAAAGGCCGAAAGTTTTCTCTGATAAACAGATGCTGATCCATAACAGGATAGGGTGGGGGGATGAAGAAACTTTGGATTGGGCAGAGGGGAGCAAGGGAAGGCAGGGGGTGTGGGGGTGGGAAGAATGTGAAATGTGACAGACAGTATTACCCTGTATACATGTATGATTGCAGGACTAGTGTGCCTCTGTACCACCTATAGCCAGAGGAATGAGAAGTTGGGCTCCATCTGTGTACAATGTGTCAAAATACATTCTACTGTCATGTATAACTAATCAGAACAACAACAAAAGAACAGAATTTTAAAAATAAAAAAAGGCCAAATGTTCTCTCTGATGCTGACTTACAATAGTCACAGGCTGGGGGCGGGGGCGGGGGAAGGGCAAAGAATAGAAGTACTTTGGATTAGACAAAGGGGAATGAAGGGAAGAGAGGGAGAATGAAAATAGGAAAATAGTAAAATGAATCGGACATTACTTTCCTATGTGCATATATAATTACATGACTAATGTAATTCCACATCACATACAACCAGAATGGGAAGTTATATTCCATATATGTATAATATGTAAGAATGCATTCTACTGTCATATATAACTAATAAGAACAATTTAAAAATAAGGCAAAGTTGGAGACCAAAAAAATAAAATAATCAGCTTAGGATTAGTGAGTTTGAATGCTTCTGGCAGGCTCTGGGACACGGGATCTATATGCAATTCCGCAGTTGCTTGGTACCTGGCTCTGGGTTGATTTGGGGCAGGGAAAACCATGGTTTGATGTGCATGGGATGTAATGAAGTTGGGGGGGGGGGTGGTTTGCAGGCCAGGATCAGTTAGTGCTGATCAGTTAGTCCCTCTCATGCTCCCGTCTCCTATTTTCTGCATTAAACTACCACAAATTTCTCCCTCTTTCCCAAACAGGTCACACAGTCTTTCATGAATCTCTTTTAATCTCCCTGTGTTCCCTCTGCCTAAAATAGCTTCCTTTCCCTTCCCAGCTGAAGAAATTTAAAGCCTAACTCTTTGGACTACTTGACAGAATAAAGTTGCTGTTGCTTCTGCGTTTCTACCACCCTTGGCCAAGTAGCACTTTTTACACTGCTTATATTTAATTGTGTATGTGTGCATACCTATTAACTCTGTAAGTTCTTTAAAAACAAGCAACTATTTTATTCTTATCTCCAAATTCCCAATGTCCAGCATGAACTTAGCACAACATGGATTGCAGAGTAAGGATTCTAAACATGATTCTTGATTAATGACTTTGTTTCAGATGCTCCCAGTGTTGAATGGAAGGAGTTTTGGGGTATTATGCAACCACTTGTTTGCATAAAGCCAAAGCTCATTTTCTTAACATGCTATTGCAAAGCATTTTAGAAAGCTTAAATATAATAACACATATATAGACACTTGTTTACATTGAGGTGCTTTGATTGCAAGCTCAAAACTGGATATTTGGGCTCTGAATAATTTAAGCAAAAAGGAAGTTATCTGGAAAGATATCAGGAGTATACAGAATCATTGAGTAAGCTGAAGAGCAGGGTTGAATAGGCAGGAATCCAAGTGGCTGCAGGGACTAGTGAAGAACATCAGGAACGATGTGATAACAAGAATAGCTTTCACTTAGGGAGGCTGAGACAGGAGAATCGCGAGTTCAAAGCCAGCCTCAGCAATGGCGAGGCGCTAAGCGACTCAGTGAGACCCTGTCTCTGCATAAAACACAAAATAGGGCTGGGGATGTGGCTCAGTGGTCGAGTACCCCTGAGTTCAATCTCCAGTACCAAAAAAAAAAAAAAAAAAAAAAAGAATAGCTTTGCCTGGGCAGTGTCACTAGAATAAATTAAATCAGCCATTCTCAATCTGCATCACTCCACTCACAATGTAAATTTCATAGAAAGTACATGCTATGGCTTGGGTAGGGTTTAAGTGTCCCCCAAGTGACCATTGTGCTTAAAGCCTTGGACTACAAAGTTGTGCTATTGGGAAGGGGTAAAAGCTCTGGGAGGTGGAACCTTGCTATAGTTTGGATCCTAAATATCTCTCAAAGGCTCATATGCAAAGGGTCTAGTCCCTAGCCTGTGGCACTATTGGAAGTTGGTGGAACCTTTAGCAGGGACAGCCTAGTAGAAAGAAGTTAGGTCACTGGGGATGTGCCTCAAAGGGGATACTGGAACCCTAGGCTCTTCCTTTCTCTTTCTCTTTGCTTCCCAGCTGCCATGGGTAAGCAGCTTCCTTTGCCACATGTTCCCTACCATTATATACTGTCTCACCACATATTAAAACTTTCCTCTTTTTCAGTTGATTATCTCAAGTATTTTGTCACAGTAACAGAAAGCTAACTAACACAGCCCCAGTAGGAGGTACTTAGGTCACTGGGATGTGAGGTAATTTGCATAAAAATTCTTATGCAACCTCTTGGAAGTTCTCATGTGACCCCTTGAGTTCTCATGAGAGGGCTGTTATAAAAGGAGCAAACTTGGCCCCACCTGATCTCTCTCTGCTTTCTAGCTTCAGATGTGTATGACAGCTTGCCCTGACATGAACTCCCACGATTGCCATCTGTCATTTGATATGAAAGTCCTCACTGAACCAGTACAGGCATCATTCCCTTATACCTACAAAACTTTCAACTAATTAAGCCTCCTTTTCTCAACAATTAACTTGTGTCAGGTATTTTGTTGTAATAACAAAAAATTGACTACATGGAACATCAGTTGGCCAATCTTGGGTTATGTGTCCAGCCACCAGCTTGCTGAAGCAAGCATATTTGGTCAAGAAACAATTCCACTAGATTAAATCCAGTGAGAGATACAGTCTTCCAAAGGAAATTAGCCTTCTATGAGAAAGGCATTAAATAATGAGATGCCAGAAAACTACCAGCATCCTTACAGTCATGTCCTAAAATCAATTTTAACTTGACCCTATAACAACTGTTACAATGCAATCATTACTGAATCACATTATTTTAATCTATAGCCTCTCACTCACAGACAATAAAAGAACTTTTTATTTTTCTAAGCTACTAACTTATGTGACACTTGAGGTACTGTGACAAGACTTGGTGAATAAATAGTAAAACAAATGGCCAGTGGTACAGCAATATCAGTAAGTTCAAGCCATCACCATCCATCTGGATCACCGTCAAATTATTATTGTTGTGGCAGAATGGCATACAGCAACAGAGAACTGCAGCAGCCCTTTAGGGCCAGTGCTGCGTTACAGCCCATTTAGCTCCTGTGTGTGGCTACTGGAGCCTGGTGTTGAGAGAGGCATTAGCTCAGTTAACTAGCATTAAAATTCTGTACCTCTAAAATCATAACCAGAGAACATGATCATTTAGCCTGGAAAATATCTGAGACATTTTCCCTGCTGGGTAAAGGGAAACTTGAATTATATAAAATAAAATTTCAGTTCTCCATATGTGAACTATCCACATTCCAGTTGTCAATTTAAGAGTTGTTATCTGTCACCACAGCCATGCCTATGACCCAGTTGGTCTGGATGTGAAAAATCATATGGATTTAAAATATATTTATTTCTCTATTTTTTTATGTTGTATATTTTATTAAAAAAAACATAGGTAGAAAGAATGTTTCTTAAAGTTGAGGGTTTATTTTAGCCGGAATATTATTCCTCTTGTTTCAAATGTCCCTTCAGCCATTGTAGACAGTCCAATCTTTTCATGGTCTAAAATCTCATTCACCACTAATTTTCTTGGTCATTTTTGTTTGTTTGTTTTGTTCTTTTTTTGAGACAGGGTCCCACTAAGTTGCTGAAGGTTTTGCAAAGTTGCTGCATCTGGCCTCAAAGTTGAAATCCTCCTGCCTCAGTTTCCCAGGCCATTGGAATTATAGACATGTGCTACAGTGCCCAGCTAGACCTTTTCTCTTTGTGGTTACATCTATTAATATTTATCATAAATAGTGACATGTTTTTAAAACATTTAATGTCTTCTAAAACTGACATGGAGTAAGATAACCTTCACATTAAAAACATGTTTCTAAAGTAAAATGGATTAGGAGAATGTCATGTATTATTTTATATTTTGGCTATTTATTAAGTGTCTGGCTTAATAGAAGAAAGCTAGGTTTTCATAATCTGTTTCTAATCTGTATCATTTTGGTTGAAGTCTAAGAAGAAAATCCAGGCTCATGTGGATATGCAGTTAGAGGAAAGAATAGTATTATAATAACATTGTTACACAATCAGATATTCTTTGGTCAACACTGAAATTCAGCCAGTGGTAACTTCTTAAAGGGTGAAACTGAATTGTACCAGGGAATTTTCCTTCCTTTTTTGCATTAAAATGCATCAAACTACTTCACGTTTTAAATGAATCTTTTATCCACATGTGATTTTGTAACTTCTAAATGTTTTATTGATTTAGAAATAAATCAATAAAACATATAATATGATTTTATATAATATGATTTATCTGACATATAATATGATTTTATTATATGTCAAAAATCACACTAATACCCTCATTAATCTCATCAACATTCTTTTAAGTAGGAAACTGACAAGCTTATGATGAGAAATACAGATTTTTTGAAAATTCTAATTTTTTCTTGAAGCCGTGTGTGTGTGTGTGTGTGTGTGTGTGTGTGTGTGTTCAGAGGTTGCTACCTCAGAACACTTAGAAAGAGAATTTATTATTGATTGAAAAATATGATCCTGAGTCTTGATTCTTGATTTCTGGAATAAATGACCTTTGAACCAGATCTTTCTGCAGATAAATCATTTCTTATTTTGTGCATTCCCAGTTCTTGCTAAATTTTTGTTGGCATAAAAGTGACATATATTCACCATTAAAAATCAGAAAAATAATAAATAATAAATGAACAATCCATAATCCTATAACAAAGGTAACATTTGGGGCATACAGTATTCTCTTTTTCCATTTTGTTTTAAGTAGTCATTAGTGCTTCCCAGAAACAGAATAATCAAAGACAATGCATGTGTCATTTTCACATTTTCCATCTTGATTACAACTGCAAACCAGTTTTCCTTTTTTTTTGCTTTCTTGGAAGCAGTTCCATTAGCTCTTTCATACTGTCCTGTAATAGCTTTAGTGATTTCTGTATCAAATTACCGCTAAATTTAGGGACTTAAAACAACCCAATTCATTATTTTACTCTCGTTCAGGGTGTCACTGAGCTAAATGCATGGTGGTGGCCAGGTTGCCTTGCTTCATGAGTCTCCAGGTGGGGATCTGTTTCTTCACCTTTTCCAGCTGCAGAAGCTGCCTGCATTCCTTGGCTCATGGGCTCCTTCCCCTGGCTTCAAAGTCAGCACAGGCAGATTAAATTCTTCTCACACAAGCATCCTTCTTGTTCTCTCTCCGTAATAGTGTCTACCTCTGACCACAGCTAGGAGAGCACCCACATGAGCACATGCAGTTATTTCAGAATCTCAAACTCCTTTCGAAGTCTTTTAGTCCATGTAAGGTAAACATTCACAGGTTTTGAGAATTCTAGTGTGGACATTTTTGAGGAGCTATTATTCTGCCTTTCACAATTATTCTGAACCAGTTTCACTATTCTCAAAAGCAATTTATATAATTTAAAAAATAGTAATGCTCTGTTTGCACAGTCTTCGCTGGATTATATTATTCATGAATCAGTGCAGAAGTAGATTTGTATGGTTTGTTTTGTTCTCAGTATGAGTATTTAAAGGCTTATGTTCTAATTTCACTCATAACATATTTAGAAATAGGTTATATATCCCTGTCACTGGTCAATACCCTTTAAATAAATTAACACATTCAACATGGCTATTGTCAGTAATCAAAAAAAGTCTAGTTTACTTTGCGACTAAAATCTCTTGAATATTAAGGCCATATGCAGAGAATTATCCAACTTGCTCCCAGAGTGGCAATCAAGGTTGTTTCAAGTCCACTTTCCAAATTGATCTTAAACACTAGTGAAGAGATTAAGAAATAACAATGGGATAAAACAAGCACCATTTTTTCCTCCACATTTTTTAGTTGGGGTCAAATACTCATTATAAAATTTACCACCTTAACAATCTTTATTCAGTAATAGTAAATACATTTATAATCTTGTGCCACCATTATGACTATCCATCTCTAGTATTCTTGTCATCTAATAAAATTTAAATTCCAAACCCATTCAAAAAGAACTTCCTACCTCTCCCTCTCCTCAGCCCCTAGTAACAACGCTCTATCTTTGGTCTATAAGACTTGGTGGGGGCGGAGGCTAGGGATTGAATGCCAGAATGTTCTACCATTGAGCTACATCCTCAGCCTGTTTTATTTTCTATTTTGGGACAGGATCTCACTAAAGTTGCTTAGGGCCTTGCTAAGTCACTGAGTGACTTTGAACTTGTGAAACTCCTGCCTCAGCCTCCCAAGTTGCCTATATGATTTTGATTACTCTAAATAGCTTATATACGTAGAATTATACAGTGTTTGTCTTTGCGTGATTGGCTTATTTTACTTAGCCTGTGTCCTCAAGTTTTACATGTTGTAGCATTTCAGAATTTTCTTCCCTTTTAAAGATGAATAATATTCTATCACATGAATGTACCACATTTTGCTTATTTATTCATCCATCAGTGGGTACTATTTGTGAACAATACTATAGTACAATTATTTCCTCAAGGCCCTGCTTCCAGTTCTGTCGGGTATATATGGATTATATATGGATTATATGGTTTTTATTTTGATATTTTTAAGGAACTGTCACCTGTATTCCACTGCAGCTGCAGCTACATCATTTTCATTCTCATTGACAGTATAAAAGCTTCCAATATCTCTACATCCTCACCAACAATATTATATATTATACATTACATATTATATATATAATAACCATTTTAATTAGGTGTAGAGTGGTATTTTACTGTTGTTTCAGTTTGCATTTCCCTAATAATTAACGATATTGAACACTTTGTTATATGCTTATGGGTTATTTGTATAATTTTTTTAGAGAAATCTCTATTCAAGACCTTTGCACATGTTTTGTTAATACCTTTATTTAATTTATTTATTTTTTTATGTGGTGCTAAGGATCAAACTCAGTGTCTCATGTGTGCTAGACAAGCACTTTACCACTGAGCTACAACCCCAAGCCACCTTTGCACATTTTTTAGTCAGGTTGTTTTGTTGTTGCTTTTTACTTTTAGAAATTCTTTATATATTCTGGATATTATCCCCTTATATGATTTACAAAAATTTTCTTCCAATCTGTGGCATGCCTTTTTATTCTATTGATAGTGTTTTTTGATGCAAAAAAATTTTAAATTTTCATGAAGTTCAATTTGTCTCTGTTTTCTTTTATTGCCTGTCCCTCTCATGTCATATACAAGAAATCATTGCCAAATAAGTGTTATGGAGTGTTGGCCATTTTTTTTTCTAAGAGTTTTATAGTATTAAGTCTTCCTTGATTCACTATGCTGCATCCAAACCATTGCTTTTCCTTCCTCCCTCAAGACCCAGAATTCCTTAGAATTCCTAACATTCGGCTATATCACTAATATTTTTGTTTGCTCTTATCCTCTATTGACCACCTAATTAATGTAAAGCCTTTAGTTCTGGGTTTATTGAGTTCCTCTCCTCTTTATCTCATCATTATCCTTGATGTCATCCACACCCATATGGCTGACCATCCCACATCCTGGCCTATAGGTTCTTTACCTTTCTCACTTCTGACCACAGGTCTAAGGTGGCTTGTGCGGCCATAACCAAACACCATAGATGGAGTGGCTTAAACAACATCAATTTATTTTCTCACAGTACTGGAGGCTGGGATATCCAAGATCAAGGTGCCAGATGATTTGTTTCTGGTGAAGTTTCTCTTTCTGATTTGCATATGGTCACCTTCTTACTATGTTCTATGTAGCAGAGTGCAGGTGAGAGAATAAGATGTCTCTTTCTCTTCTTTAAGACCACAGTCCTACAAAACAGTGTTCTGTCTTCATGACTGAATTTAGTCATAAGTAGCACATAAAGACTCTATCTATAGATACAAGCATCAAGCATATTGAGGATTAGGGCTTTAATTTATGAATTTGCAGGGGGCAGTTTGTCCATAGCACCATGGTTTGCTAGGGCCACTCAGTTATTATTTATTTTCTTCTTATCACTTATCATGATTACCATCATTTTATTTTATTATAATCAGTTTTGTCCACTAGGAACTCTGTAAGAACTGGAGACATATCTACCTTATTTGCTTATTTCCAGCCTTTGACATTGTTCTGATTCACAGATGTTGAATTAATGAATTAATGAATAAATGGACTACCAACTTTGTGTGGGAAAATATTTACAGAAAGTTGTGGAAAGTAGTAGCAAAGGAAGGCTATTAAAAGACTTATCATGCTAGGCACAGTGGCGTACGCCACTAATCCCGGCAGCTCAGGAGGCTGAGGCAGGGAGGATCATCACTTCAAAGCCCGCCTCAGCAAGAGCAACTCAGTGAGACTCTATCTCTAAATAAATAAAAAATAGGTCTGGGAATGTGGTTTAATGCCCCCTGAGTTCAATCTCCAGTACCTGACCCCCCTCCAATAAAAAGACTTACCATGTGTCAAACTACAAAGTTGTAATTCTTTCTGGAGACACACAGTCTATGTCTGAGTTGGGGCCTTCTGCTCTAGTATCCTGACTTGTAAAGAAAATTGACACTAAAGTGCATGGATTCAAAGCCCTTTCCAAATGTTCCTCATTTCTCCGAAGTTTTCCATTTTCATGGCTTCTTCTTATAGTCCAGCTTTTTAACACATGGTCTGTGTTTTCACCATATGTGGGCCCTTTACTTATAGACCTCCTCCAAGCCCTGCAGTGTTGCAATCTTTACACAAGAGCTGGTCCAGGGTGAAGAAACATCATTGAAAACTACTTTGAAAATAAGAACAGGAGACTGTTCAAAATGATGGATTAGAGAAGATTGCTTTCCTAGTCAACTCCATAGCATTATTGATCTATCACTCATCCTCTATTTTCTACTTCTATTTTCTCTCCTCTTCCCACACAAACAACACATCCTACACTACTTATTGTCTATCCTTGTTCAAAACTTAAAATTATAAATCCATATGTAAACTTACTGTTTTGACAGTGGGCAATAACTGATCATATCATTTCTGTTTATTGTGACAATTAACATAGTAGATGCCAAAGCAGGAATTATTTGGTTTGATGCTGTAATTGTGTGCTTTGGTTGTTTTTATTATCTGTCACCCTCTGAACTGTGAGGTATTAGAAACCTTCAGAGTCCCTATAAGTTTACAGGGTAGACTCTCTAGTGCCCCAAAACCATATTTTCAAATGGGCAGAAACACAAACATGAAAAACATGAAAAAGCAAGGGAACAAATTGCCTCAAATAAACCAATATAATTCAATAACAGAATCCATTGATGCCACCGTGGAAAAAAATGACAGAGAAGGAGTTCATAGTAAAATTCATAGTAAAATTGATTTGTTCATAGTAAAATTGATTTGCAAGGTAAAAGATGATGTAAGGGAGAAAATATGGGAAGCAAAAGATCATTTCAATAAAAAAATAGAGATTCTGAAAAAAAATAATTAGAAATCCTCAAAATGAAGGAATCAATAAACTGAATTAAAAATTATTGGAAGGCATCACCAGCAGACTAGACCAATCAGAAGACAATATTTCAGGCAATGAAGACAAAATATATAATCTAGTAAATAAAGTTGACCATGGAGAAAAGATGTTAAGAAAACATGAACAAAACTTCCAAGAAATATAGGATAACACAAAAAGACCCAAACTTAAGATTTATTAGGAAAAAGAAGTCTCAGAGATATAAACCAAAGGAATGAACAGTCTTTTCAATGAAATAATATCAGAAAATTTACCAGACCTTAAGCATGAAGTGGAAAATTCAGGAGGCATACAGAACCCCAAATATACAAAATTACAACAGACCCACAGAAAGTCATATTATTATTATACAGCATAAGGACAGAATTTAAAAGCCCGCCAGATAAAAATGACAAGTTATTTTTAGAGAGAAATCAATCCAGCTATCAGCTGATTTCTCAAACCAGACCCTTAAAGCTAGGAGGTAATGGAATAACATATACCAAGCTCTGCAAGAAAATGGATGCCAACCAAGAATACTATACCTGCAAAATTAAGCTTCAGAATTGATGATGAAATAAAAACTTTCATAACAAATAGAAGTTAAAATAATTCACAATTAGAAAATCTGCACTACAGAACATTCTCAGCAAAATATTCCATGAAGAAGAAATAAAAACTAAAAGAGAAAACCAGCAAAAGGAAGAACTACACTAAAGGAATAGTCAATCAAAGAAAAAACTAATTCAAATTAAAAACCAAAAATAAACCAAAATTACAGGGAATAAAAATCACTTCTCAATAGTAACATTGAATGTAAATGGCTTAATTCAATCAAAAGACATAGACTGACGTATTAGATTAAAAAACAAGACTCAAGGCAAAGACTGAAGGTAAAGGGATTAGAAAAAAACTTATCATTCACATGGATCCCATAAACAAGCAAGGGTTTCTATCCTCTTATCAGATGAAGTGGACTTCAAGTCAAAATTAATCCTAAGGGACAAAGAAGGCCATTTCATTCTGCTCAAGGGAACTATACATCAACAAGACATAACAATCTTAAATATTCACACCCCAAACAATGGAGCGCCTATATACATCAAAAAAAACCTTTATAAATTCAAGAATCAAATAGACCACAACACAATAACACTGCATGACTTTAATATGCCTTTCTTACCACCTGAAAGATCTTTGAAACAAAAACTAAATAAAGAAGCTACGGAACTAAAAGATACAATTAATAATTTAGACTTAACAGACATATATAGAATATTTTATCATGGCGGCTGAATACACTTTCTTCTCAGAAGCACACAGATCCTCTTTAATAACAGACCACATCTTAGGCCACAAAGCAACTCTTATCAAATATAAAAAAAATAGAGATAATACCTTTCATTCTATCAGACCATAATGGAATAAAATGAGAAATCAACAATAAAATAAAAAACAGAATCTACTCTGACAGCTGAAGAATAAAAAATATAGTATTGAATGACAAATGGATAGAGAAGAAATCAGAGATAAAATTTAAAAAAATAGAGGCAGAGGAGAATCATGACACAACTTATCAAAATCTCTAGGACACTATGAAGGCAGTTCTAAGAGAAAAGGTTATTACATTGAGCTTATTCATTAAAATAAAAGAAAGTCATCAATCAAGTAACCTAACATTACATCTCAAAACCCTAGAAGAACAAATCAACATCAAAAGCAGTAAAAGACAGGAAATAATTAAAATCAGAGCTAAAATTAATGAAATGGAAACAAAAAATATAAAAAATTAATAAAACAAAAGTTGTTTCATTGAAAAAATAAATAAAATCGGCAAACCCTCAGCCAAGCTAACGAAGAGAAAGAGAGAAAAATGTCAAACTACCAAAATTTGTGAAGAAAAAGGAAATATCACCACAGACACCACTGAAATACAGATGATAACCAGAAACTATTTTCAAAAATCTATACTCCAATAAAATAGAAAATCATGAAGATATTGACAAATTTTTAGAGATATATGACCTACCCAAAGTGAACAAGGAGGATGTAGAAAATTTAAACAAATCAATTTCCAGCAATAAAATTGAAGATGCCATCCAAATAAGAAAAGCCCAGAACCAGAGATGGCTTCTCAGTCAAGTTCTACAGATATTCAAAGAACTTACACCAATACCTCAAATTATTCCATGAAATAGAAAAGATGGGAATCCTTTCAAACTCATTCTATGAATATAGTATCACCCTGATACCAAAACCAGAAAAAGACACATCAATGAAAGAAAACTTCAGACCAGTATCCCTGATGAACATAGATGTAAAAATTCTTAATAAAACCCTGGCAAATCACATACAAAAACATACTTAAAAGATAGTGTACCATGGTCGAGTAGGGTTCATTCCAGGGATGCAAGGCTGGTTTAACATATGGAAATCAATAAATGTAACTCATCACATCAATAGACTTAGAGACAAGAATCACATGTTTATCTCAACAGATGCAAAAAAAAGCGCATCTATCTGACAAAATCAGCATCCATTCAGAGTCAAAACAAAAAAAAAAAACACAAAACCTAGGGATAGTAGGAACATACCTCAACATTGTAAAAGCTATATATGCTAAACTCAAGGCCAACATCATACTAAATGGAGAAAAACTGAAAGCATTTTCTCTACATACTGGAACAAGATAAGGATGCCCTCTTTCACCACTTCTATTCAACATAGTCCTTGAAATCCAGCCAGAGTAATTAGACAAAAGAAAGAAATTCAAGGGATATGAAGAGGGAAAGAAAAACTCAAATTATCACTATTTTTTGATGACATAATTCTATATTTAAGAGGCCCAAAAAACTCCATCAGAAAGCTTCTAGAACTCATAAATGAATGCAGCAATGTAGCAGGATATAAAATTAACACTCGCTCACAAACTGGACCGTGAAGCTTTGCGTTTCCTCTTTCCAGCCGGGGCGAGCGATGGGCATCTCTCGGGACAACTGGCACAAGCGCCGCAAGACTGGGGGCAAGAGAAAACCCTACCACAAAAAACGGAAGTATGAGCTGGGACGTCCTGCTGCCAACACTAAGATTGGCCCCCGTCGAATCCACACTGTCAGAGTGCGAGGAGGCAACAAGAAGTACCGGGCTTTGAGACTGGACGTGGGGAATTTCTCCTGGGGCTCTGAGTGTTGTACTCGCAAAACAAGGATCATTGATGTTGTCTACAATGCATCCAACAATGAGCTGGTGCGCACCAAGACCCTGGTGAAGAACTGCATTGTGCTCATTGATAGCACACCATACCGACAGTGGTACGAATCCCACTACGCATTGCCCCTGGGCCGCAAGAAGGGGGCCAAGCTGACTCCTGAGGAGGAAGAAATTTTAAACAAAAAGCGATCAAAGAAAATTCAAAAGAAATATGATGAAAGGAAGAAGAACGCTAAAATCAGCACTCTTCTGGAAGAGCAGTTCCAGCAGGGCAAGCTTCTTGCCTGCATTGCATCAAGACCAGGACAGTGTGGCCGAGCAGATGGCTATGTGCTAGAAGGCAAGGAGCTGGAGTTCTATCTGAGGAAAATCAAAGCCCGGAAGGGCAAATGAATCCTCTTCCCTTTGTCTCAGCTCGTGTAATAAAAGTGTTTATTGTTCTATAAAAAAAAATAAAATAAAATAAAATAAAAATAAAAAAAAATAAAATTAACACTCATAAATCAGTTGCATTCTTACACAATGACAAATCAGCTGAAAGAGAAATAAGGAAAGCTACTCCATTCACAATAACTTCAAAAAAAAAAGGGGGGGGATCAATCTAACAAAAGAAGTGAAAGACCTCTACAATGAAAACTACAGAACACTAAAGAAAAAAACTGAAGAAGACCTTAGAAGATGAAAAGATCCCCCATGTTCTTGGACAGACAGAATTAACATTGTCAAAATGGCCATAGTATCAAAAGCGCTAGACAGATTTAATGCAATTCCTATTAAGGTTCTGATAATGTTCTTCATAGAAATAGGAATTCTTTCGGGGAAAAAAAGAGGCCCAGAATAGCCAAAGCAATCTTCAGTGAGAAAAATGAAGCAGGAGGCATCCTAATATCAAACCTTAAATTATACTACAGAGCTATAATAACAAAAACAGCACAGTATTGGCACAAAAACAGATACGAAGATCAATGCAACAGAATAGAAGACATAGAGTCATACTCACATAAATATAGTTATCTCATACTAGACAAAGTCGCCATGAGCATGCATTGGAGAAAAGATAGTCTCTTCAAAAAATGGTGCTGGGAAAATTGGAAATCCATATGTAGTAGAATGAAATTGAACCTCTCTCTCTCACCCTGTACAAAACTCAACCCAAAGTGGATCAAGGACCTATGCATTACAGCAAAGACTCTGCACCTACTAGTGTAGTGGCACCTCCTTTTCCACAGAAATTTTTTATTACGCTTCTCCAGAAACCTTCACCATAATTGATCTTAGGAGTATCAGCAAAAGAGTCTCTACAAAAGAGTTCAATGTAGTTAAACTTCATATTTAGTATGTATGTATGTAGTTAAACTTCATATTTCTTGGTGCTCTATTTTACTTGGCCACCAGCCTGAAAGAGATCAGCACTCCAGGTGCTGAACGCCCTTTTGACTAGTTTTTCACAAACATTTATAGACTATCTAGTGTAGTAACAATATAATAGGTTATAGAAGTGTATTTGCAAATGCAAAGTGTGGTAGGAAAAACAGGTCCTTAACAATACCTCTGGCCTTGAGCCTGAGCTTCACAGAGATGTTTACATTTCAAAGATAAGAGAAGATGTTACTAACTGGGCTCCATTGTAACAGCTTGCAGAGTGGGAAAAGAAAGGGGAGAAGAAGCTCTCCCCTTCTCGGGTGCTGTCCTTGGAGGGTTAACTTGCCCAGAAGAGTGAAAGAAAAAACTGCTTTTGTGTGAACTTCTGCAGACTATGAACTTCTGAGCCCCTCCTCTTACACGCTGGGTATAAAGTTCTGAAACTACCTGAACTTGGGGTTCAGGGGGATTGACTGTTTACAGCAAAAGTTTTGCCCTCTAAACTGGCTGCAGCCAAATAAAACTGTTTCTTGTTTCCTATCTGCTGTCTTGCCTGGTCTGTCTCTGCTACACTAGAAGAAAAAGTAGGTCCAACTCTCCACTGTGTTGGTTTAGGTACTGACTTCCTCAATAAGACTCCAAAACTGCAAGAAGTAAAATCAAGAATCAATAAATGGGACAGTATCAAACTAAAAAGCTTCTTCACAGCAAAGGAAACAATCAAGACTGTGAACTGGCTCCTCTGAAAAGCACCCCCACCACCTCCACCATGTGGCTCCCCCACCATGGACTCCCACAGCTTTATCTCCAGAGTCCCTGAACTCTAGTTTACTTTTTAACCCACTGCATCAGATCTCCACCTGCCCCAGCATGTCAGACAGCCAGTGGACACTAGCTCTGAGATCACCACAAAGGACTTAGAAAAGAAGAGGAGGAGGCAGAGAATGGAAGAGAGGTCCCTGCTAATGGGAATGTTAATGAGGAAAATGGGGAGCAGGGGCTGACAATGAGGTAGATGAGGAAGAGGGTGGTGAGGAGGAGGAGGAAGAAGAGGAGGAGGAAGGTGATAGTGAGGAATAGGATGGAGATGAAGATGAGGCTGAGGTAGCTATGGGCAAACCAGACATCTGAAGATGACGAGGATGATGATGTTGATACCAAGAAGCAGAAGACCAATGAGGACTAATAGACAGCAAAAAAGCAAAAGTTAAACTAGAAATAAAAGGCTGCTGTGACCTATTCACCCTCCACTTCCCCTCTCAGAATCTAAACCTGGTTACTTTCCAGTAATGAGGCCCACCCGCTGGCCCCCCCACGTGGGCAGTGCCACTCTCAGATGACACAGGCTTTCCACCATCCAAGCAAAACTACAACATAAATTTTCAACAGAGGAGGAAAAAAAGAACCAAAACTTCCAAGGCCTTGCTTTTTTTCTTAAAAGTATTTTAAAGTGGGAAAATCTGTATTTTTTATTTACATTTTGTATTTTTGTACATATTGTTAGGGGTCAGCCATTTTTAATGATGTTGGATGACCAAATCAGCCTTTGGAGTATTCTCTGTCCTACTTCTGACTTTACTTGTGTTGTGACCATGTTCATTATAATCTCAAAGGAAAAAAAAAACCTTGTTTAAATTTAAAAAAAGCAAAACAACAATAACAAATCTTATTTCGAGCATTCCAGTAATTGTTTTTGTGTATGTACTTCAGCTGTGCTGTAAGTAGTTGGTTTGCATGAGATGGTTACAAAGGCCAAAGATAAAAAGTTTTGTTTTGTTTCCTTTTTTTTTTTTTGTCGATGAAATTGCTGTTTATTTATTTATTTGGCCTGTTTGGTGTATGTGTGAAAAAATGTTGTCCAACAATAAACCAGAATTTTATTTTGCTAAGTTGTTCTAAGAGAGAGAGAGATAAAAAAAAGAATGTGAACAGAGAGCCTCCAAAATTGGAGAAAATCTTTACCATCAGCACCTCAGAGACAGCATTAACCTCCAGGATATACAAAGAACTCAAAAACTTAAACCACACCCATACTCTCTCTCTCTCTCTCTCTCTCACACACACACACACACACACACACACACACACACACAAATAACCCAGTGAATAAATGGGCTAAGGAATTGAACAGGCACTTCACAGAAGAAATTTGAATGGTCAAAAAATATATGCTAAGTGAAATAAGCCACTCCCAAAAAAACAAAAGCGTAATGTTCTCTCTGATAGGTGGATGCTAACCCACAACAAGGGAGGGGAAGATTAGAAGTTCATTGGACTAGACAAAGGGGAATGAAGGGAAAGGAGGGAAGATGGGAATAGAAAAGACAATAGAATGAATCTGCATATCTTGCCTATCCTTATATATGAATACAGGACCAATGTAACTCCACATCATATACAACCACTCTAATAGGATTCTAATTGGAACAAGTTATACTATGTATGTACAATATGTCAAAATACACTCTGCTGGCATGTAGACCTAGAAAGAACAAGTAAATGAAAGAAATATATATGAACTATTCCCTTAGTTTCCCACTTAGGATTTGAAGTCCACTGCTAAGGACTTCTTACATTGTCCTTACATAAGGAGTCCAGGCTCACATCTTCCCCCTTTCTTCTCTCTCTCCTTTCCTTACCTCCTCTACTTTTTCTCTCTAGAGCAGCTCAAACTTTAGTGAGCCTCAAGATCACATGGAAGACTTGTTAAAACACAGATTTCTGGGTCCACCTGCAGTTTTTGATGTGGGTCTGAAGTAGGACCTGAGGATCTGCATTTTTATTAAGCTCCCTGATAATGCCCATGCTGGTCTTGAGACTGCGTTTTAAGAAATAACTACTTTGGGGCTGGGAATGTAGTTGAGTTGTAGAGCACTTGCCTAACACAAGGCCCTGAGTTAGATCTCCAGCCACACAAATACACAAACACCCCCCCACCCACACACACACACAACCTTCTTAAAAGGAAAGAAAAAATAAATACTACTTTAGAACAACAAATTCTTTTCCAGGCCTCAAAGAGAGCAGTTCCATGCCCTTCCCTTCACTTTGGTATCAACCAATACACACACCTGTGAGGGCTCACATTCTACTCAAGCACTTATCAACATGTTTTTCACATTCTGAGAATGCCCCCTCCAAAACGTAGGTTGAAAGTTAACTGATTGCCATTTTAATAGTTTTAATGGGTGGAACCTTTACAAAGTAATGGGTTAATGCGGGGTATGGGAGTTGTATGGGAGTAGATTCCTGATAAAAGGGATGAGTTTGGCCTGGTTCTCTGTGTCTCAGTGCTTGCTTCCCTCCACTGTTAGGATACTGCATGAAGCCCCTGCCAGGTGCTGGCATCATGCCTTGGACTTTCCAGCCTCCAGCTTTTGAAAGAAAAAACACACATGTTACTGTTTGGAGGAAAGTAGATAAAGGAAAGAACTTGGTTTTTTGGTAAGGTCAAACTTAAGGAAAAACAAAGGGATACAGTGTATGCTGGAAGTCACAAGAGAAAGGAATCCAAACTGGAATGTCAAGACCATAGCAAAAAGAGCAATCAGAGATCCAGGGCAGGCCTGAGCAGGGAAATGATTGTGGATCTTTTACAGTGGTTTATTTGGATTCTTGATGAGAAGTAAAAATTTTAAATAAACACAAATTTGGTGTTTTCTTAGTTTAGAAATTGCCTAGAGAAAAATGAAAAAAGAAAATACTTTGGGTTCTCTGTTTATGTGTTTTCTGCATAAGAAAATGAGTAATAAATGCTGTTTTCTTTCCAGTTTCAGAAGTAATATATATTCTTTAGAACATCTATAGAAATACAGAGAGGAAACCAAAAATCATTCATATACTCTCCCATTCAGAGATAAATACTATAAACACTTACTGTATTTTTTTAGTACCTTAAAATATACCGAAATTACATAAAACATATTATTTCATGATTTTTCACAAACATATTAGTTATGTCCATTGGTAATTAAATCTTCATTAGAAATAGAATTTTAAGTGTGTGTGTGTGTATTCATTCCAGTCTGCATCTGAGGACTTGAGAACAAGGACAGCTGATTAAACAAGCTTCAGTTTCAGTTTGGTTTTTTTCTTTCCTTTTTTTGAGGGGGAGGTGGTTTACAGGAATTAAACCCAGGAATGCTTAACCACTGAGCCATATCCCTAGCGCTTTTTTTATTTTTTCATTTAGTGACAGGGGTATGCTAAGTTGCTTAGGACCTTGCTAAGTTGCTGAGGCTAGCTTTGATCTCATGATCCTCCTGCCTCAGCCTCCCCAGTTACTGTGATTACAGGCATGTGCTACTATGCCTAGCTCCAGTTTCAATTTGAACCTGAGGACAGGAGAAGGTCAGTTTCTCAGCACAAAGATAGCAAAAGAAAATTTTTCTCCTACTCCACTTTTGTTCTAGGCAGGCCTCCAATAGATTAGATGAGGCCTACCCACAATGCGAACAACAATCTGTTTTACTAAGTCTACCAACTTAAATGTTAATCTCAAACAGAAACACCCTCATAGACACACACGGAATAATGTTTAACCAAGTATCTGGTGACCCTTTGGCCCAGTCAAGTTGATGCACAAAATTAGCCATTGCAGGAATTCTTAGCTCAGGTACCTGGAAATCAGAGTTAAAATGTGCTTCAGGGTTTGTTGATTCAGTGTCTGAACAATTCCCTCAAAGTCACCAGTTTTCCTCTAGCTGTTAGGCCTTTAGTGTTGTTATCTGCATTGTAAGTGTTGTTACCCTCCTTCCCTGGTTGATTATATAATATTAATATCTATATACACATACATGCATATATACATATATGTATATATAATAGCCAACATATAATGTTAATATATAGTCTAGTATATAATATCTGAATAACAAATAAGATGTACATTATACATAATTTGGAGAACCCAGGCTAATTTTTCTTTTATTTCAGCAAAAAATGAAGAGGAAAGGGTCACTCTTTCTACTTTTCTAATGTATTATGCTGTTCATGTAAATTCTAAGCTTCTATTAGGCTAGTTACACAGTGTCAAATTTAAAAATTTAAATCCAATCATGTCATGCTCCTGCTGTTAAACCTGCAATGGCTTCTATCACATGTTAATAACAACAATAATACTAATGACAAGCAAGTGCCCTCCCTGGCCTCACAAGCTCTGGACCCTGCTGCCTCTGCACTCCTTCCTCTAGTGTGCTGTGCCAGTAAGTCTATTTCAGGGCTGTTGGATTTGCTGTTCCTCCTACCTGGAATGCTTTTTCCTAAGAACTTCATGTAGTTACCACCTCAACCATCAACCCTCAGAGAGCCTTTTTTAAACCCCTTATGTAAAGGAGTCTCCTCTCCACTCATACACTATCCTACCCTATGTTCTCTTTTCCTTCATGGTACTTATCTCTGCCAGAATTTATATTTATCACTTTTTAAATCTGTTGCTCCTACCAAATCGTAAGTTCATAAGGGCAGAGACTTTTATTCATGACTCTGTCTCCAGCACCTAGAACACTTCCTGGGGTATAACCGGTGATAACTATTTACTAAAGAACACAAAAAGAAACAAAAAAAGTCTCAAGAGTGCTCTTCCTTAAGAACTATCCACGTAAGGAGAGTTCCAAGATGGCGGCCTAGACAGTCTCCTCCGTGCTAGGTTCCCCCGGACCGAGGCTAGAAGTGGTGGAGGTGCCCCTTTCCAGCCAGCTTCTTGGCATCATTCTGCGGCTCACCCTCCCCCCCCCCCAGAGTTTCGCTCTCGTGTGTGTGCGCAGGGCCACCAGGAAGCAGCAGTAGCCGCACAGCGTCACATCAGCGGCTACCGGCCGAGCACAGTTGCGGCGGGGGTCCCGGCCCAGGGCTCAGGCTCTACGGGACAGAGGACGAAAGTGGTGAAGGTGCCATTTTCCAGCCAGCTTCCTGGCATCATTGTGCGGCTCACCATCCCACTCAGGAGTTTCGCTCGCATGTGTGTGCGCAGGGCCACCGGGAGGCAGCAGTAGCCACGGGCAGCGTGACATCAGCGGCGACCCCCGAGCGCAGTTGCGGCGGGGGCTCCGGCCTGGGGCTCCAGCCCAGGATTTGGCCCAGGCAGGCAGGGCCTGCTTCCACACAGGGTGCCTGGCCCCAGCGCCCACCCAGCCGCGGGACTGCTAGCAATTGCTACTGTGGACGGACCGACCCCTGAGTGGACCCCCGCCATTGTTCTTTGTGGATCCCCTTCTAGCACGGCGAACTTCCTACACCAGGGGGCGTAGGTCAGCACCTAGGAGCAAACTTTGGCCACTCCGCAGCGCACTGTGGAACAGTGACTTCACCAGTGGCTCAGAGTTTCACCCTGCTGTGGGACCAGCACCCAGGACATCAGCGAGGAAAATCCAGCAAACAACAGACAACGCCACCTACTGGAGGTGAAAGGAACCATACCTGTTTATTTACATTGAGACTTTTTACTTTTTTTTAATTCTTATTTTTTATTTTATCCTTTATCTTTTTCTCCTAATAGTTCTATTGTTTAATCCTTTTGTTTTATTTCTCTGCTCTCTTGTTCTTTCCCTTCTTTCTTTTTCCTTCCCTCTTTTCTCTCTCACTCTTTTCCTACCCTCTAATCCCCAACAGTTGTGACATCAAATATCTGTTATACAGTAGGATATGGTAGATTGGGATTTCTGAACTGTATACTAGAGTGGTATTATATAGTCTTGTAACTCCCACTTGCATATGTTTTATTTTTCTTGCTATCATCTCGCCTCGCTGTACTCTCTTTTCTTCCTCCTTATGGGTCTTCCCCAACTCTCTGTTGCTCTTTCTAGTAATAGTCACCTTCTCTTGGATTCCTTTTTCATGCTTTCTAAGGTCTAATAACCATATCCTCACTTCCTACTACCCTGACATTCTGTCCTACACCCCACCGTCAAGTTTCCCTAGCCCACCAACAGATACTATAGACCCTTGTGCAAACTTATTGGTTACATAATAGATTGTAAAGGAACACATAATTGTTGTATATCGTGACTAAACTGTAAATGTATTTGGGAGCTGTTAGGAGCTACTTGGATTGAAATTATATATTGCTTGTATTGAGATCAATCAATATCGGTCTCCCTTTAAAGGAGAGATAATGAAACCCTGCAGGGAAACTATACCCATATAGGAGC
Organism: Geosciurus inauris; assembly: GCA_004024805.1. Lineage (NCBI taxonomy): Eukaryota > Metazoa > Chordata > Mammalia > Rodentia > Sciuridae > Geosciurus > Geosciurus inauris. The sequence continues at coordinate 42,188 of PVHX01015424.1, forward strand.
AAAAACTGTAACAACTTGGATCAGCAGAGCTAGAAGGAAACACATACAAATATCATGAAAAAACAAGGGAAGAAAGTGACTCACCAAACCAAGATACTATACTATTAGAATCCATGGTCAGTACAGCAAAAGAAATAACAGAAGAGGAATTCAGGATGTACATAATTAAAATGTTCGGTGACTTAAAGAATAATATAAGAGAGCAAGCCCAGTCAGCAAAAGATCATTTAGATAAAGAGATACACAGGCAAATACAGGAAGTAAAAGATCACTTCAATAAGGAGATAGAGATTCTGAAAAGGAACCAAACAGAAATCTTTGAAATGAAAGAAACAATAAACCAAATTAAAAACTCAATAGAAAGCATCACCAACAGATTAGACCACTTGGAAGACAGAACCTCAGATACTGAAGACAAAATATTTAACCTTGAAAATAGAGTTGACCACACAGTGAAGACAGTAAGAAACCATGAACAGAACATCCAAGAATTATGGAATAACATTAAAAGACCAAACTTATGAATTATTGGGATAGAGGAAGGCATAGAATTCCAAACCAAAGGAATGAGCAACCTATTCAACGAAATAATATCAGAAAACTATCCGAATATGAAGAATGAATTGGATAATCAAATTCAAGAGGCTTACAGGACACCAAATGTTCAAAATCACAACAGACCTACACCAAGGCACATCATAATGAAAATGCCTAACATTCAGAACAAGGAGAGAATCTTAAAAGCCACAAGAGAAAGGAATCAGATTACATATAGGGGAAGCCAATTAGAATCACTGCAGACTTCTCAACCCAGACCCTGAGAGCAAGAAGATCATGGCAAAGCATATACCAAGTGCTAAAAGACAGCAGATGCCAACCAAGAATCTTATATCCAGCAAAATTAAGTTTTGGTTAGATAATGAAATAAAAACCTTCCAAGATATACAAAAATTAAAAGAATTCACAGCAAGAAAGCTGACACTACAGAACATTCTTGGTAAAATATTCCATGAGGAAGACAGAAAAAACAACAAGGAAAACCTGCAGAAGGAGGAGCTACACTAAAGGCCAATCAAAGGAGAAACCCAATCAAGTTAAAAACTAAGAATAAACCAAAATGTCTGGAAATACAAACCATATCTCCATAATAACATTGAATGTCAATGGCCTAAACTCAGCAATTAAAAGACACAGACTGGCAGATTGGATTAAAAAAAAAGACCCAACAATATGCTGCCTCCAAGAGACTCATCTCATAGTAAGAGATACTCACAGATTGAAGGTGAAAGGATGGAAAAAAAATGTATCACTCACATGGACTGCATAAACAAGCAGGAGTTTCCATCCTCATTTCAGATAAAGTAGACTTCAAACCAAAGTTAGTGAAAAGGGATAAGGAAGGTCATTTTATCCTGCTTAAGGGAATCATACATCAACAAGACATAACAATCTTAAATATCTATGCCCCAAACAATGGGGCAGCCATGTTCATCAAACAAACCCTTCTCAAATTCAAGAACCAAATAGATCCCAACACAATAGTATTGGGTGACTTTAACACAGCTCTCTCACCACTGGACAGATCTTCCAAACAAAAACTAAACAAAGAATTTATAAGACTTAATAGAACAATCAGTGGTCTAGACGTAATGGATATATATACAATATTCCATCCTTCAACAAGCAAATACATGTTTTTCTCAGCACCACATGGATCCTTCTCCGAAACAGATCATACGCTATGCCACAAAGCAAGTCTCAGTAAATACAAAAAAATAGAGATACTCCCCTGCATTCTATCTGACCATAATGGACTGAAACTAGAAATTAATGACAGCTTAAAAAAAAGAAGTCACTACAGCACCTGGAGACTCAATAATTTGCTATTGAATAATGCATGGGTAACAGAGGACATCAGGGAAGAGATAAAAAAAATTCTTGGAGGTAAATTAGAAATCTGATACAATATACCAAAATCTCTGGGACACTATGAAGGCAGTGCTAAGAGGAAAGTTCATTGCATTAAGCTCATATATTCAAAGATGTAAAAGTCAACAAATCAATGACTTGACACTACAACTCAAAGCCCTAGAAAAAGAAGAACAAAGCAACACCAAAAGAAGTAGAATCCAGGAAATAATTAGAATCAGAGCTAAAATCAATGAAATTGAAACACAAGAAACAATTCAAAAAATTGATAAAACCAAAAGCTGGTTCTTTGAAAAAATAAACAAAATTGACAAACCCTTAGCCACCCTAACAAAAAGAAGGAGAGAGAAAACCCAAATTACCAAAATTCGTGATGAAAAAGGAAATATCACTACAGACCCTGCTGAAATAAGGGGATAATCAGAAACTATTTTGAAAACTTATATTCCAGTAAATTAGAAAACCCTGAAAACACCGACAAATTCCTAGAGACATATGACCTACCCAAACTGAATCAAGAGGACATTCATGACTTAAACAGATCAATTACATGCAAGGAAATAGAAGCCATCAAGAGCCTTCCAACCAAGAAAAGCCCTGGACCAGATGGATTCTCAGCCGAGTTCTACAAGACCTACAAAGAAGAATTAACTCCAATACTCCTCAAACTGTTCCACGAAATAGAAAGGGAAGGAACCCTTCCAAACTCATTCTATGAGAATAGTATCACCTTGATTCCAAAACCAGACAGAGACACGTCAAAAAAGGAAAATTTCAGACCAATATCCCTGATGAATATAGATGCAAAAATTCTTAATAAAAGTTTGGCAAATCGCATACAAAAGCATATTAAGAAAATAGTGCACCATGATCAAGTGGGGTTCATTCCAGGGATGCAAGGTTGGTTTAACATACTGAAATCAATACATATAATCCATCACATCAATAGACTTAAAGATAAAAATCACATGATTCTATCAATCAACACAGAGAAAGTATTTGACAAAATACAGCACCCCTTCATGTTCAAAACACTAGAGAAACTAGGGATAGTAGAAACATACCTCAACATTGTTAAAGCAATATATGCTAAGCCCAAGGCCAACATCATCCTAAATGGAGAAAAATTGGAAGCATTCCCTCTAAAAACGGGAACAAGACAGGGATGCCCTCTCTCACCACTCTTATTCAATATAGTCCTTGAAACTCTAGCCAGAGCAATCAGACAGATGAAGGAAATTAAAAGGATACAAATAGGGAAATAAGAACTCAAACTATCATTATTTGCAGACGACATGATTCTATACTTAGAGGATCCAAAAATTTCCACCAGAAAACTTCTAAAACTGATAAATGAATTCAGCAAAATTGTAGGATATAAAATCAATGTACACAAATATAATGCATTTCTATACATCAGCAATGAGTCCTCTGAAAGAGAAATTAGAAAAACTACTCCATTCGCAATAGCCTTCAAAAAAATAAAATACTTGGGAATCAATCTAACAAGAGTGGTGAAAGACCTCTACAATGAAAATTACAAGACACTAAAGAAAGAAATTGAAGAAGATCTTAGAAGATGGAAAAACCTCCCATGTTCCTGGATGGGCAGAATCAATATTATTAAAATGGCCATACTACCCAAAGCATTATACAGATTCAATGCAATCCCAATTAAAATCCCAAAGGCCTTTCTTATAGAAATAGAAAAGGCAATCTTGAAATTCATTTGGAAAAATAAGAGACCCAGAATAGCCAAAGTTATCCTGAGCAAGAAGAGTGAAGCAGGAGCCATCATAATACCAGACCTTAAACTTTACTACAAAGCAATAGTAACAAAAACAGCATGGTATTGGCACCAAAATAGACATGTACACCAATGGTACAGAATAGAAGACACAGAGAGTAATGCACATAGATACAGCTAGCTCATACTAGACAAAGGTGCCAAAAACTTACATTAGAGAAAAGATAGCCTTTTCAACAAATGGTGCTGGGAAAACTGGAAATCCATATGCAGTAAAATGAAACTAAACCCCTATCTCTCGCCATGCACGAAACTCAACTCAAAGTGGATCAAAGACCTAGGAATTAGACCAGAGACCCTGCGACTAATTGAGGAGAAAGTAGGTCCAAATCTTCATCACGTGGGATTAGGCCCCGAATTCCTTAACAAGACACCTATAGCACAAGAAATAAAAGCAAGAATCAGTAAATGGGGTGGACTTAAACCAAAAAGCTTCTTCTCAGCAAAAGAAACTATTGATGAAGTGAACAGAGAGCCTATATCCTGGGAGCAAATTTTTGCCACACGCACATCAGTTAGAGCACTGATCTCCAGGATATATAAAGAACTCAAAAAACTTAACACCAAAAAAACAAACAACCCAATCAATAAATGGGCTAAGGAGCTGAACAGAAACCTCTCAGAAGAAGATATACAATCAATAAACATATATATGAAGAAATGTTCAACGTCTCTAGCCATTAGAGAAATGCAAATCAAAACTACCCTCAGATTTCATCTCACCCCAGTCAGAATGGCAGCTATCCAAAATACCAGCAACAATAAGTGCTGGTGAGGATGTGGTGAAAAAGGTACACTTAAACATTGCTGGTGGGATTGCAAACTGGTGCAACCAATCTGGAAAGCAGTA